>JBAPLH010001668.1:0-12617 GCA_037897445.1 Ceriops zippeliana
ACTAACGATATTCATTAAAACAAACAGGTCTAAACTCTATTAACACTCTAAATGTGTGTACTTCCACCAATGAATGAATTCATTCATCTTAGTTTGCATTTCTTAGTAATGTCAAGTAGTTTCATTCCAAAATAATGAGACTTTCAATGTGCCTAAAGCAAATTACGCGCCTCTTTTTGTTCCAAAGACTATTTTTCATGCAAATACCATGAAATTATCATTTGTATCATACTTAACGACTATATTAAGTTTCAAAACAATGCCTTTGAACCATATATACCATTAATTCATTCAATTCTAACAATCAAAGGAGTCCTTGATCTAGATATGCATTTCTTATTGATATTGATTGGTTGAAATACAAAATAAAGAGTCCCTCCCATCATTTCTACTTAGCAAGTATCCTTTTTTGTTTACAAACACACCTTTTGATACAATGATCATGAAATTAACATTTGTGGCTAAACTACTAACTATATTCATTAAAACAAACAGGTCTAAACTCTAATAACACTCTAAATTTGTTTACTTCCACCAATCAATGAATTCATTCATCTTGGTTTGCATATTGAACTAATGTTAAGTAGTTTCATTCCAAAATAATGAGACTTTCAATGCGCCTAAAGCAAATTACGCTCCTCCTTTACTTCCAAAGACTATTTTTCATGCAATTACCATAAAATTATCGTTTGTATCATACTTAACGACTATATTAAGTGCGAAAACAATGTCTATGAACCATATAGACCATGAATTCATTCAATTTTAACAATCCATGGAGTCCTTCATCTTGATTTGCTTTTTTGATTGATATTGATTGGTTGAAATACAAAATAAAGAGTCCCTCCCATCATTTCTACTTAGCAAGTATCCTTTTTTCTTTTCAAACGCTCTTTTTGATACAATGATCATGAAAATTAACTTTTGTGGCTAAACTACTAACTATATTCATTAAAACAAATAGGTCTAAACTCTAATAACACTCTAAATCTGTTTACTTCCACCAATCAATGAATTCATTCATCTTGGTTTGCATTTTATAGTAATGTTAAGTAGTTTCATTCCAAAATAATGAGACTTTCAATGCGCCTAAAGCAAATTACGCGCCTCTTTTGGTTCGAAAGATTATTTTTCATGCAATTACCATGAAATTATCATTTATATCATACTTAACGACTATATTAAGTGTGAAAACAATGTCTTTCAACCATATATACCATAAATTCATTCAATTCTAACAATCAATGGAGTCCTTCATCTTGATTTACATTTCTTATTGATATTGATTGGTTGAAATACAAAATAAAGAGTGCCTCCCATCATTTCTACTTAGCAAGTATTACTTTTTGTTTGCAAACACACTTTTTCATACAATAATCATAAAATTAACACTTGTGGCTAAACTACTAACTATATTCATTAAAACAAACAGGTCTAATCTCTATTAACACTCTAAATGTGTTTACTTCCACCAATCAATGAATTCATTCATCTTGGTTTGCATATTTAGCTAATGTTAAGTAGTTACATTCCAAAATAATGAGACTTTCAATGCGCCTAAAGCAAATTACACGCCTCTTTTGGTTCGAAAGATTATTTTTCATGCAATTACCATGAAATTATCATTTATATCTTACTTAACGAATATATTAAGTGTGAAAACAATGACTTTCAACCATATATACCATAAATTCATTCAATTCGAACAATCAAAGAAGTCCTTCATCTTGATTTGCATTTCTGATTAATATTGATTGGTTGAAATACAAAATAAAGAGTCCCTCCCATCATTTCTACTTAGCAAGTGTCCTTTTTTCTTTTCAAACACTCTTTTTGATACAATGATCATGAAATTAACATTTGTGGCTAAACTACTAACTATATTCATTAAAACAAACAGGTCTAAACTTTATTAACACTCTAAATGTGTTTACTTCCATCAATCAATGAATTCATTCATCTTGGTTTGCATATTGAACTAATGTTAAGTAGTTTCATTCCAAAATAATGAGACTTTCAATGCGCCTAAAGCAAATTACGCTCCTCTTTTACTTCCAAAGGCTATTTTTCATGCAATTACCATAAAATTATCGTTTTTATCATACTTAACGACTATATTAAGTGCGAAAACAATGTCTTTGAACCATATATACCATGAATTCATTCAATTCTAACAATCAACGGAGTCCTTCATCTTGATTTGCATATCTTATTGATATTGATTGGTTGAAATACAAAATAAAGAGTCCCTCCCATCATTTCTACTTAGCAAGTGTCCTTTTTTCTTTTCAAACACTCTTTTTGATACAATGATCATGAAATTAACTTTTGTGGCTAAACTACTAACTATATTCATTAAAACAAACAGGTCTAAACTCTATTAACACTCTAAATGGGTTTACTTCCACCAATCAATGAATTCATTCATCTTGGTTTGCATTTTATACTAATGTTAAGTAGTTTCATTCCAAAATAATGAGACTTTCAATGCGCCTAAAGCAAATTACACGCGTCTTTTGGTTCGAAAGATTATTTTTCATGCAATTACCATGAAATTATCATTTATATCATACTTAACGACTATATTAAGTGTGAAAACAATGTCTTTCAACCATATATACCATAAATTCATTCAATTCTAACAATCAATAGAGTCCTTCATCTTGATTTACATTTCTTATTGATATTGATTGGTTGAAATACAAAATAAAGAGTGTCTCCCATCATTTCTACTTAGCAAGTATCCTTTTTTGTTTGCAAAACACACTTTTTCATATAAAATGATCATAAAATTAACATTTGTGGCTAAACTACTAACTATATTCATTAAAACACACATGTCTAATCTCTATTAACACTCTAAATGTGTTTACTTCCACCAATCAATGAATTCATTCATCTTGGTTTGCATATTTAACTAATGTTAAGTAGTTACATTCCAAAATAATGAGACTTTCAATGCGCCTAAAGCAAATTACACACGCCTCTTTTGGTTCGAAAGATTATTTTTCATGCAATTACCATGAAATTATCATTTATATCATACTTAACGACTATATTAAGTGTGAAAACAATGTCTTTCAACCATATATACCATAAATTCATTCAATTCTAACAATCAAAGGAGTCCTTCATCTTGATTTGCATTTCTTATTGATATTGATTGGTTGAAATACAAAATAAAGAGTCCCTCCCATCATTTCTACTTAGCAAGTATCCTTTTTTCTTTTCAACACACTCTTTTTGATACAATGATCATGAAATTAACATTTGTGGCTAAACTACTAACTATATTCATTAAAACAAACAGGTCTAAACTCTATTAACACTCTAAATGTGTTTACTTCCACCAATCAATGAATTCATTCATCTTGGTTTGCATATTTAACTAATGTTAAGTAGTAACATTCCAAAATAATGAGACTTTCAATGCGCCTAAAGCAAATTACACGCCTCTTTTTGTTCGAAAGATTATTTTTCATGCAATTACCATGAAATTATCATTTATATCATACTTAACGACTATATTAAGTGTGAAAACAATGTCTTTGAACCATATATACCATGAATTCATTCAATTCTAACAATCAATGGAGTCCTTCATCTTGATTTGCATATCTTATTGATACTGATTGGTTGAAATACAAAATAAAGAGTCCCTCCCATCATTTCTACTTAGCAAGTATCCTTTTTTCTTTTCAAACACTTTTTTTGATACAATGATGATGAAATTAACTTTTTGTGGCTAAACTACGAACTATATTCATTAAAACAAATAGGTCTAAACTCTATTAACACTCTAAATGTGTTTACTTCCATCAATCAATGAATTCATTCATCTTGGTTTGCATATTGAACTAATGTTAAGTAGTTTCATTCCAAAATAATGAGACTTTCAATGCGCCTAAAGCAAATTACGCGCCTCTTTTGGTTCGAGAGATTATTTTTCATGCAATTACCATGAAATTATCATTTATATCATACTTAACGACTATATTAAGTGTGAAAACAATGTCTTTCAACCATATATACCATAAATTCATTCAATTCTAACAATCAAAGGAGTCCTTCATCTTGATTTGCATTTCTGATTGATATTGATTGGTTGAAATACAAAATAAAGAGTCCCTCCCATCATTTCTACTTAGCAAATATCCTTTTTTCTTTTCAAACACTCTTTTTGATACAATGATCATGAAATTAACTTTTGTGGCTAAACTACTAACTATATTCATTAAAACAAACAGGTCTAAACTCTATTAACACTCTAAATGTGTTTACTTCCATCAATCAATGAATTCATTCATCTTGGTTTGCATATTGAACTAATGTTAAGTAGTTTCATTCCAAAATAATGAGACTTTCAATGCGCCTAAAGCAAATTACGCTCCTCTTTTAGTTCCAAATACTATTTTTCATGCAATTACCATAAAATTATCGTTTGTATCATACTTAACGACTATATTAAGTGTCAAAACAATGTCTTTGAACCATATATACCATGAACTCATTCAATTCTAACAATCAATTGAGTCCTTTATCTTGATTTGCATTTCTTATTGATATTGATTGGTTGAAATACAAAATAAAGAGTCCCTCCCATCATTTCTACTTAGCAAGTATTACTTTTTTCTTTTGCAAACACACACTTTTTCATACAATGATCATGAAATTAAACATTTGTGGCTAAACTACTAACTATATTCATTAAAACAAACTGGTCTAAACTCTAGTAACACTCTAAATGTGTTTACTTCCACCAATCAATGAATTCATTCATCTTGGTTTGCATTTTGTACTAATGTTAAGTAGTTTCATTCCAAAATAATGAGACTTTCAATGCGCCTAAAGCAAATTACGCGCCTCTTTTGGTTCGAGAGATTATTTTTCATGCAATTACCATGAAATTATCATTTATATCATACTTAACGACTATATTAAGTGTGAAAACAATGTCTTTGAACCATATATACCATGAATTCATTCAATTCTAACAATCAATGGAGTCCTTCATCTTGATTTGCATATCTTATTGATACTGATTGGTTGAAATACAAAATAAAGAGTCCCTCCCATCATTTCTACTTAGCAAGTATCCTTTTTTGTTTACAAACACACTTTTTGATACAATGATCATGAAATTAACATTTGTGGCTAAACTACTAACGATATTCATTAAAACAAACAGGTCTAAACTCTATTAACACTCTAAATGTGTTTACTTCCACCAATCAATGAATTCATTCAACTTGGTTTGCATATTGAACTAATGTTAAGTAGTTTCATTCCAAAATAATGAGACTTTCAATGCGCCTAAAGCAAATTACACGCCTCTTTTGGTTCGAAAGATTATTTTTCATGCAATCACCATGAAATTATCATTTATATCATACTTAACGACTATATTAAGTGCGAAAACAATGTCTTTCAACCATATATACCATAAATTCATTCAATTCTAACAATCAAAGGAGTCCTTCATCTTGATTTGCATTTCTGATTGATATTGATTGGTTGAAATACAAAATAAAGAGTCCCTCCCATCATTTCTACTTAGCAAATATCCTTTTTTCTTTTCAAACACTCTTTTTGATACAATTATCATGAAATTAACTTTTGTGGCTAAACTACTAACTATATTCATTAAAACAAACAGGTCTAAACTCTATTAACACTCTAAATGTGTTTACTTCCACCAATCAATGAATTCATTCATCTTGATTTGCATATTGAACTAATGTTAAGTAGTTTCATTCCAAAATAATGCGACTTTCAATGCGCATAAAGCAAATTACGCTCCTCTTTTAGTTCCAAATACTATTTTTCATGCAATTACCATAAAATTATCGTTTGTATCATACTTAACGACTATATTAAGTGTCAAAAAAATGTCTTTGAACCATATATACCATGAACTCATTCAATTCTAACAATCAATTGAGTCCTTTATCTTGATATGAATTTCTTATTGATATTGATTGGTTGAAATACAAAATAAAGAGTCCCTCCCATCATTTCTACTTAGCAAGTATCCTTTTCTCTGTGCAAACACACTTTTTCATACAATGATCATGAAATTAACATTTGTGGCTAAACTACTAACTATATTCATCAAAACAAACTGGTCTAAACTCTAGTAACACTCTAAATCTGTTTACTTCCGCCAATCAATGAATTCATTCATCTTGGTTTGCATTTTGTACTAATGTTAAGTAGTTTCATTCCAAAATAATGAGACTTTCAATGCGCCTAAAGCAAATTACGCGCCTCTTTTGGTTCGAGAGATTATTTTTCATGCAATTACCATGAAATTATCATTTATATCATACTTAACGACTATATTAAGTGTGAAAACAATGTCTTTGAACCATATATACCATGAATTCATTCAATTCTAACAATCAATGGAGTCCTTCATCTTGATTTGCATATCTTATTGATACTGATTGGTTGAAATACAAAATAAAGAGTCCCTCCCATCATTTCTACTTAGCAAGTATCCTTTTTTGTTTACAAACACACTTTTTGATACAATGATCATGAAATTAACATTTGTGGCTAAACTACTAACGATATTCATTAAAACAAACAGGTCTAAACTCTATTAACACTCTAAATGTGTTTACTTCCACCAATCAATGAATTCATTCAACTTGGTTTGCATATTGAACTAATGTTAAGTAGTTTCATTCCAAAATAATGAGACTTTCAATGCGCCTAAAGCAAATTACACGCCTCTTTTGGTTCGAAAGATTATTTTTCATGCAATCACCATGAAATTATCATTTATATCATACTTAACGACTATATTAAGTGCGAAAACAATGTCTTTCAACCATATATACCATAAATTCATTCAATTCTAACAATCAAAGGAGTCCTTCATCTTGATTTGCATTTCTGATTGATATTGATTGGTTGAAATACAAAATAAAGAGTCCCTCCCATCATTTTTCTACTTAGCAAATATCCTTTTTTTTCTTTTCAAACACTCTTTTTGATACAATTATCATGAAATTAACTTTTGTGGCTAAACTACTAACTATATTCATTAAAACAAACAGGTCTAAACTCTATTAACACTCTAAATGTGTTTACTTCCACCAATCAATGAATTCATTCATCTTGATTTGCATATTGAACTAATGTTAAGTAGTTTCATTCCAAAATAATGCGACTTTCAATGCGCATAAAGCAAATTACGCTCCTCTTTTAGTTCCAAATACTATTTTTCATGCAATTACCATAAAAATTATCGTTTTGTATCATACTTAACGACTATATTAAGTGTCAAAAAAATGTCTTTGAACCATATATACCATGAACTCATTCAATTCTAACAATCAATTGAGTCCTTTATCTTGATATGAATTTCTTATTGATATTGATTGGTTGAAATACAAAATAAAGAGTCCCTCCCATCATTTCTACTTAGCAAGTATCCTTTTTTTCTTTACAAACACACTTTTTCATACAATGATCATGAAATTAACATTTTGTGGCTAAACTACTAACTATATTCATTAAAACAAACAGGTCTAAACTCTAATAACACTCTAAATCTGTTTACTTCCGCCAATCAATGAATTCATTCATCTTGGTTTGCATTTTGTACTAATGTTAAGTAGTTTCATTCCAAAATAATGAGACTTTCAATGCGCCTAAAGCAAATTACGCGCCTCCTCTTTTGGTTCGAAAGATTATTTTTCATGCAATTACCATGAAAATTATCATTTATATCATACTTAACGACTATATTAAGTGTGAAAACAATGTCTTTGAACCGTATATACCATGAATTCATTCAATTCTAACAATCAATGGAGTCCTTCATCTTGATTTGCATATCTTATTGATATTGATTGGTTGAAATACAAAATAAAGAGTCCCTCCCATCATTTCTACTTAGCAAGTATCCTTTTTTTTGTTTACAAACACACTTTTTGATACAATGATCATGAAATTAACATTTGTGGCTAAACTACTAACTATATATTCATTAAAACAAACAGGTCTAAACTCTATTAACACTCTAAATGTGTTTACTTCCACCAATCAATGAATTCATTCAACTTGGTTTGCATATTGAACTAATGTTAAGTAGTTTCATTCCAAAATAATGAGACTTTCAATGCGCCTAAAGCAAATTACACGCCTCTTTTGGTTCGAAAGATTATTTTTCATGCAATCACCATGAAATTATCATTTATATCATACTTAACGACTATATTAAGTGCGAAAACAATGTCTTTCAACCATATATACCATAAATTCATTCAATTCTAACAATCAAAGGAGTCCTTCATCTTGATTTGCATTTCTGATTGATATTGATTGGTTGAAATACAAAATAAAGAGTCCCTCCCATCATTTCTACTTAGCAAATATCCTTTTTTCTTTTCAAACACTCTTTTTGATACAATGATCATGAAATTAACTTTTGTGGCTAAACTACTAACTATATTCATTAAAACAAACAGGTCTAAACTCTATTAACACTCTAAATGTTTTTACTTCCACCAATCAATGAATTCATTCATCTTGATTTGCATATTGAACTAATGTTAAGTAGTTTCATTCCAAAATAATGCGACTTTCAATGCTCATAAAGCAAATTACGCTCCTCTTTTAGTTCCAAATACTATTTTTTCATGCAATTACCATAAAAATTATCGTTTGTATCATACTTAACGACTATATTAAGTGTCAAAAAAAATGTCTTTGAACCATATATACCATGAACTCATTCAATTCTAACAATCAATTGAGTCCTTTATCTTGATTTGCATTTCTTATTGATATTGATTGGTTGAAATACAAAATAAAGAGTCCCTCCCATCATTTCTACTTAGCAAGTATCCTTTTTTCTTTACAAACACACTTTTTGATACAATGATCATGAAATTAACATTTTTGTGGCTAAACTACTAACTATATTCATTAAAAACAAACAGGTCTAAACTCTATTAACACTCTAAATGTTTGTTTACTTCCACCAATCAATGAATTCATTCATCTTGGTTTGCATTTTGTACTAATGTTAAGTAGTTTCATTCCAAAATAATGAGACTTTCAATGCGCCTAAAGCAAATTACGCGCCTCTTTTGGTTCCAAAGATTATTTTTCATGCAATTACCATGAAAATTATCATTTATATCATACTTAACGACTATATTAAGTGTGAAAACAATGTCTTTGAACCATATATACCATGAATTCATTCAATTCTAACAATCAATGGAGTCCTTCATCTTGATTTGCATTTCTTATTGATATTGATTGGTTGAAATACAAAATAAAGAGTCCCTCCCATCATTTCTACTTAGCAAGTATCCTTTTTTGTTTACAAACACACTTTTTGATACAATGATCATGAAATTAACATTTGTGGCTAAACTACTAACTATATTCATTAAAACAAACAGGTCTAAACTCTATTAACACTCTAAATGTGTTTACTTCCACCAATCAATGAATTCATTCATCTTGGTTTGCATATTGAACTAATGTTAAGTAGTTTCATTCCAAAATAATGAGACTTTCAATGCGCCTAAAGCAAATTACGCTCCTCTTTTAGTTCCAAAGACTATTTTTCATGCAATTACCATAAAATTATCATTTGTATCATACTTAACGACTATATTAAGTGTGAAAACAATGTCTATGAACCATATATACCATGAATTCATTCAATTTTAACAATCAAAAGGAGTCCTTCATCTTGATTTGCATTTTCTGATTGATATTGATTGGTTGAAATACAAAATAAAGAGTCCCTCCCATCATTTCTACTTAGCAAGTATCCTTTTTTCTTTTCAAACACTCTTTTTGATACAATGATCATGAAATTAACTTTTGTGGCTAAACTACTAACTATATTCATTAAAACAAACAGGTCTAAACTCTAATAACACTCTAAATCTGTTTACTTCCACCAATCAATGAATTCATTCATCTTGGTTTGCATTTTATACTAATGTTAAGTAGTTTCATTCCAAAATAATGAGACTTTCAATGCGCCTAAAGCAAATTACGCTCCTCTTTTGGTTCGAAAGATTATTTTTCATGCAATTACCATGAAATTATCATTTATATCATACTTAACGACTATATTAAGTTTGAAAAACAATGTCTTTGAAAACCATATATACCATGAACTCATTCAATTCTAACAATCAATGGAGTCCTTCATCTTGATTTGCATTTCTTATTGATATTGATTGGTTGAAATACAAAATAAAGAGTCCCTCCCATCATTTCTACTTAGCAAGTATTACTTTTTTTTGTTTGCAAACACACTTTTTGATACAATGATCATGAAATTAACATTTGTGGCTAAACTACTAACTATATTCATTAAAACAAACAGGTCTAATCTCTATTAACACTCTAAATCTGTTTACTTCCACCAATCAATGAATTCATTCATCTTGTTTTGCATTTTGTACTAATGTTAAGTAGTTTCATTCCAAAATAATGAGACTTTCAATGCGCCTAAAGCTAATTACGTGCCTCTTTTGGTTCCAAAGATTATTTTTCATGCAATTACCATGAAATTATCATTTATATCATACTTAACGACTATATTAAGTGTGAAAACAATGTCTTTGAACCATATATACCATGAATTCATTCAATTCTAACAATCAAAGGAGTCCTTCATCTTGATTTGCATTTCTGATTGATATTGATTGGTTGAAATACAAAATAAAGAGTCCCTCCCATCATTTCTACTTAGCAAGTATCCTTTTTTCTTTTCAAACACTCTTTTTGATACAATGATCATGAAATTAACTTTTGTGGCTAAACTACTAACTATATTCATTAAAACAAACAGGTCTAAACTCTATTAACACTCTAAATGTGTTTACTTCCACCAATCAATGAATTCATTCATCTTGGTTTGCATATTGAACTAATGTTAAGTAGTTTCATTCCAAAATAATGAGACTTTCAATGTGCCTAAAGCAAATTACGCTCCTCTTTTAGTTCCAAAGACTATTTTTCATGCAATTACCATAAAATTATCGTTTGTATCATACTTAACGACTATATTAAGTGTCAAAACAATGTCTATGAACCATATATACCATGAATTCATTCAATTTTAACAATCAATGGAGTCCTTCATCTTGATTTGCATTTCTGATTGATATTGATTGGTTGAAATACAAAATAAAGAGTCCCTCCCATCATTTCTACTTAGCAAGTATCCTTTTTTCTTTTCAAACACTCTTTTTGATACAATGATCATGAAATTAACTTTTGTGGCTAAACTATTAACTATATTCATTAAAACAAACAGGTATAAACTCTAATAACACTCCAAATCTGTTTACTTCCACCAATCAATGAATTCATTCATATTGGTTTGCATTTTATACTAATGTTAAGTAGTTTCATTCCAAAATAATGAGACTTTCAATGCGCCTAAAGCAAATTACGCGCCTCTTTTGGTTCGAAAGATTATAATTCATGCAATTACCATGAAATTATCATTTATATCATACTTAACGACTATATTAAGTGTGAAACAATGTCTTTTAACCATATATACCATAAATTCATTGAATTCTAACAATCAAAGAAGTCCATCTTGATTTGCATTTCTGATTGATATTGATTGGTTGAAATACAAAATAAAGAGTCCCTCCCATCATTTCTACTTAGCAAGTATCCTTTTTTGTTTACAAACACACTTTTTGATACAATGATCATGAAATTAACATTTGTGGCTGAACTACTAACTATATTCATTATAACAAATATGTCTAAACAATAATAACACTCTAAATGTGTTTACTTCCACCAATCGATGAATTCATTCATCTTGGTTTGCATATTGAACTAATGTTAAGTAGTTTCATTCCAAAATAATGAGACTTTCAATGCGCCTAAAGCTAATTACATGTCTCTTTTGGTTCGAAAGATCATTTTTCATGCAATTACCATAAAATTATCATTTATATCATACTTAACGACTATATTAAGTGTCAAAACAATGTCTTTGAACCATATATACCATGAAATCATTCAATTCTAACAATCAATTGAGTCCTTGATCTTGATAAGAATTTCTTATTGATATTGATTGGTCGAAATACAAAATAAAGAGTCCCTCCCATCATTTCTACTTAGCAAGTATCCTGTTCTCTGTAGAAAAACACTTTTTGATACAATAATCATGAAATTAACATTTGCGGCTAAACTACTAACTATATTCATTAAAACAAACAGGTCTAAACTCTAATAACACTCTAAATCTGTTTACTTCCGGCAATCAATGAATTCATTCATCTTGGTTTGCATTTTGTACTAATGTTAAGTAGTTTCATTCCAAAATAATGAGACTTTCAATGCGCCTAAAGCAAATTACGCGCCTCTTTTGGTTCGAGAGATTATTTTTCATGCAATTACCATGAAATTATCATTTATATCATACTTAACGACTAAATTAAGTTTGAAAACAATGTCTTTGAAACATATATACCATGAACTCATTCAATTCTAACAATCAATTGAGTCTTTGATCTTGATTTGCATTTCTTATTGATATTGATTGGCTGAAATACAAAATAAGGAGTGCCTCCCATCATTTCTACTTAGCAAGTATTATT
>JBAPLH010001669.1:0-44538 GCA_037897445.1 Ceriops zippeliana
GACCATTAATTACATGAATTCATTCAATTTAACAAACAATTCAGTCCTTGATTTTGAATTGCATTTCTTAATGATATTATTTGTTGAATTCAAAATCAGATAGTTTCTCCCATCATTTCTAGTTAGCAAGTTTCCTCTTTTGATTTGAAACACACTGTTTGACACATTGAACATGAAATATAACACATGTGGCTAAACAACCTAGTATATTAATTGATTCAAACAAGTATAAACACCAATAAAAATCCAAATCCATTTAAATCCATTGGCAAAATGTGCCATTCATCTGGGTTTGCATTTTGTACAAATTTTAACTGGTTTAATTCCTAAATAATGACAATTTCTAATCACCTAATGTTAATTAGGCTCCACTTGTTGTTACCAAGACTATTTTTCATGCAATAACTTTGAAATTAACTTTTGTCTCTTTCTTAATAACTATATTCATTTTGAAAAAAATGTCCGTGGACCGTCATTTTCATGAATTCATTCAATTTAACAAACAATTCAGTCCTTGATTTTGAATTGCATTTCTTATTGATATTATTTGTTGAATTCAAAATTAGAGAGTTGCTCCTATCATTTTTGGTTAACAAGCCTCTTCTTTTCATTCCAAACACACTTTTTGATCCATTGATCATGAAATATAATACATGTTGCTAAACAACGTAGTATATTAATTGATTCAAACAAGTATAAACACTAATAAAAATCCAAATCCATTTAAATCCATTGGCAAAAGGTGCCATTCATCAGGGTTTGCATTTCGTAAAAATGTTAACTGGTTTAATTTCTAAATAAGGAGAGTTTCTAATCACCTCATGTTAATTAGGCTCCTCTTGTTGTTACCACAACTATTTTTCATGCAATAACCTTGAAATTAACTTTTGTTTCTTTCTTAATTACTATATTCATTTTGAAAAAAATGCTCGTGGACCATCAATTACATGAATTCATTCAATTTAACATACAATTCAGTCTTTGATTTTGAATTGCATTTCTTATTGATATTATTTGTTGAATTCAAAAGTAAAGAGTTGCTCCTATCATTTTTGGTTAACAAGCCTCTTCTTTTGATTCCAAACACACTTTTTGATACATTGATCATGAAGTATAACACATGTGGCTAAACAACCTAGTATATTAATTGATTCAAACAAGTATAAACACCAAAAAAAATCCAAATCTATTTAAATCCATCGGCCAAAGGTGCCATTCATCACGTTTTGCTTTTCGTACAAATTTTAACTGATTTAAATCCTAAATAATGAGAATTTCTAATCACCTCATGTTAATTATTCTCCTCTTGTTGTTACCAGGACTATTTTTCGTGCAATAACCTTGAAATTAACATTTGTTTCTTTCTGAATAACTATATTCATTTTGAAAAAAATGCCCGTGGACCATTAATTACATGAATTCATTCAATTTAGCAAACAATTCAGTCCTTGATTTTGAATTGCATTTCTTAATGATATTATTTGTTGAATTCAAAATCAGATAGTTTCTCCCATCATTTCTAGTTAGCAAGTTTCCTCTTTTGATTTGAAACACACTGTTTGACACATTGATCATGAAATATAACACATGTGGCTAAACAACCTAGTATATTAATTGATTCAAACAAGTATAAACACTAATAAAATTCGAAATCCATTTAAATCCATTGGCAAAAGGTGCAATTCATCTGGGTTTGCATTTTATGCAAATGTTTACTAGTTTAATTCCTAAATAATGAGAATTTCTAACGACCTCATGTTAATTAGGCTCCTCTTGTTGTTACCAGGACTATTTTTCATGCAATAACCTTGAAATTCACATCTGTTTCTTTCTTAATAACTATATTCATTTTGAAAAAAATGCCTGTGGACCATCAATTACTTGAATTCATTCAATTTAACATACAATTCAGTCCTTGATTTTGAATTGCATTTCTTATTGATATTATTTGTTGAATTCAAAATTAAAGAGTTGCTCCTATCATTTTTGGTTAACAAGCCTCTTCTTTTGATTCCAAACACACTTTTTGATACATTGATCATGAAGTATAACACATGTGGCTAAACAACCTAGTATATTAATTGATTCAAACAAGTATAAACACCAATAAAAATCCAAATCTATTTAAATCCATCGGCCAAAGGTGCCCTTCATCATGGTTTGCTTTTCGTACAAATGTTAACTGATTTAATTCCTAAATAATGAGAATTTCAAATCACCTCATGTTAATTATTCTCCTCTTGTTGTTACCAGGACTATTTTTCGTGCAATAACCTTGAAATTAACATTTGTTTCTTTCTGACTAACTATATTCATTTTGAAAAAAATGCCCGTGGACCATTAATTACATGAATTCATTCAATTTAGCAAACAATTTAGTCCTTGATTTTGAATTGCATTTCTTAATGATATTATTTGTTGAATTCAAAATCAGATAGTTTCTCCCATCATTTCTAGTTAGCAAGTTTCCTCTTTTGATTTGAAACACACTGTTTGACACATTGATCATGAAATATAACACATGTGGCTAAACAACCTAGTATATTAATTGATTCAAACAAGTATAAACACTAATAAAATTCGAAATCCATTTAAATCCATTGGCAAAAGGTGCCATTCATCTGGGTTTGCATTTTATGCAAATGTTTACTAGTTTAATTCCTAAATAATGAGAATTTCTAACGACCTCATGTTAATTAGGCTCCTCTTGTTGTTACCAGGACTATTTTTCATGCAATAACCTTGAAATTCACATCTGTGTCTTTCTTAATAACTATATTCATTTTGAAAAAAATGCCTGTGGACCATCAATTACATGAATTCATTCAATTTAACATACAATTCAGTCCTTGATTTTGAATTGCATTTCTTATTGATATTATTTGTTGAATTCAAAATTAAAGAGTTGCTCCTATCATTTTTGGTTAACAAGCCTCTTCTTTTGATTCCAAACACACTTTTTGATACATTGATCATGAAGTATAACACATGTGGCTAAACAACCTAGTATATTAATTGATTCAAACAAGTATAAACACCAATAAAAATCCAAATCTATTTAAATCCATCGGCCAAAGGTGCCATTCATCATGGTTTGCTTTTCGTACAAATGTTAACTGATTTAATTCCTAAATAATGAGAATTTCTAATCACCTCATGTTAATTATTCTCCTCTTGTTGTTACCAGGACTATTTTTCGTGCAATAACCTTGAAATTAACATTTGTTTCTTTCTGAATAACTATATTCATTTTGAAAAAAATGCCCGTGGACCATTAATTACATGAATTCATTCAATTTAGCAAACAATTCAGTCCTTGATTTTGAATTGCATTTCTTAATGATATTATTTGTTGAATTCAAAATCAGATAGTTTCTCCCATCATTTCTAGTTAGCAAGTTTCCTCTTTTGATTTGAAACACACTGTTTGACACATTGATCATGAAATATAACACATGTGGCTAAACAACCTAGTATATTAATTAATTCAAACAAGTATAAACACTAATAAAATTCGAAATCCATTTAAATCCATTGGCAAAAGGTGCCATTCATCTGGGTTTGCATTTCATGCAAATGTTTACTAGTTTAATTCCTAAATAATGAGAATTTCTAATGACCTCATGTTAATTAGGCTCCTCTTGTTGTTACCAGGACTATTTTTCATGTAATAACCTTGAAATTCACATCTGTTTCTTTCTTAATAACTATATTCATTTTGAAAAAAATGCCTGTGGACCATCAATTACATGAATTCATTCAATTTAACATACAATTCAGTCCTTGATTTTGAATTGCATTTCTTATTGATATTATTTGTTGAATTCAAAATTAAAGAGTTGCTCCTATCATTTTTGGTTAACAAGCCTCTTCTTTTGATTCCAAACACACTTTTTGATACATTGATCATGAAGTATAACACATGTGGCTAAACAACATAGTATATTAATTGATTCAAACAAGTATAAACACTAATAAAATTCGAAATCCATTTAAATCCATTGGCAAAAGGTGCAATTCATCATGGTTTGCATTTCGTACAAATGTTCTCTGGTTTGAATTCCTAAATAATGAGAATTTCTAATCACCTCATGTTAATCAGGCTCCTCTTGTTTGTTACTAGGACTATTTTTCATGCAACAACCTTGAAGTTAACTTTTGTTTCTTTCTTAATAACTATATTCATTTTGAAAAAAAATGCCCGTGGACCATCAATTACATGAATTCATTCAATTTAACAAACAATTCAGTCCTTGATTTTGAATTGCATTTCTTATTGATATTATTTGTTGAAATCAAAATTAGAGAGTTGCCCCTACCATTTTTCGTTAACAAGCCTCTTCTTTTGATTCCAAACACACTTTTTGATACATTGATCACGAAGTATAACACATGTGGCTAAACAACCTAGTATATTAATTGATTGATTCAAACAAGTATAAACACTAATAAAATTCCAACTCCATTTAATTCCATTGGCAAAAGGTGCCATTCAACTGGGTTTGCATTTTGTACAAATGTTTACTGGTTTAATTCCTAAATAATGACAATTTCTAATGACCTCATGTTAATTAGGCTCCTTTTGTTGTTACCAGGACTATTTTTCATGCAATAACCTTGACATTAACATCTGTTTCTCCCTTAATAACTATAATCATTTTGAAAAAAATGCCCGTGGAACATCATTTACATGAATTCATTCAATTTAACATACAATTCAGTCCTTGAGTTTGAATTGCATTTCTTATTGATATTATTTGTTGAATTCAAAATTAAAGAGTTGCTCCTATCATTTTTGGTTAACAAGCCTCTTCTTTTGATTCCAAACACACTTTTTGATACATTGATCATGAAGTATAACACATGTGGCTAAACAACATAGTATATTAATTGATTCAAACAAGTATAAACACTAATAAAATTCGAAATCCATTTAAATCCATTGGCAAAAGGTGCAATTCATCATGGTTTGCATTTCGTACAAATGTTCTCTGGTTGAATTCCTAAATAATGAGAATTTCTAATCACCTCATGTTAATCAGGCTCCTCTTGTTGTTACTAGGACTATTTTTCATGCAACAACCTTGAAGTTAACTTTTGTTTCTTTCTTAATAACTATATTCATTTTGAAAAAAATGCCCGTGGACCATCAATTACATGAATTCATTCAATTTAACAAACAATTCAGTCCTTGATTTTGAATTGCATTTCTTATTGATATTATTTGTTGAAATCAAAATTAGAGAGTTGCCCCTACCATTTTTCGTTAACAAGCCTCTTCTTTTGATTCCAAACACACTTTTTGATACATTGATCACGAAGTATAACACATGTGGCTAAACAACCTAGTATATTAATTGATTCAAACAAGTATAAACACTAATAAAATTCCAACTCCATTTAATTCCATTGGCAAAAGGTGCCATTCAACTGGGTTTGCATTTTGTACAAATGTTTACTGGTTTAATTCCTAAATAATGACAATTTCTAATGACCTCATGTTAATTAGGCTCCTTTTGTTGTTACCAGGACTATTTTTCATGCAATAACCTTGACATTAACATCTGTTTCTCCCTTAATAACTATAATCATTTTGAAAAAAATGCCCGTGGAACATCATTTACATGAATTCATTCAATTTAACATACACTTCAGTCCTTGATTTTGAATTGCATTTCTGATTGATATTATTTGTTGAATTCAAAATTAAAGAGTTGCTCCCATCATTTTTGGTTAACAAGCCTCTTCTTTTGATTCCAAACACACTTTTTGATACATTGATCATGAAGTATAACTCATGTGGCTAAACAACCTAGTATATTAATTGATTCAAACAAGTATAAACACAAATAAAAATCCAAATCTATTTAAATCGATCTGACAAATGTGCCATTCATCATGGTTTGCATTTCGTACAAATGTTAACTGATTTAATTCCTAAATAATGAGAATTTCTAATCACCTCATGTTAATTAGGCTCCTCTTGTTGTTACCAGGACTATTTTTCATGCAATAACCTTCAAAATTAACATTTGTTTCTTTCTTAATAATTATATTCATTTTTAAAAAAATGCCCGTGGACCATTAACTACATGAATTCATTCAATTTAACAAACAATTCAGTCCTTGATTTTGAATTGCATTTCTTATTGATATTATTTGTTGAATTCAAAATCAGATAGTTTCTCCCATCATTTCTAGTTAGCAAGTTTCTTCTTTTGATTTGGAACACACTGTTTGACACATTGATCATGAAATATAACATATGTGGCTAACCAACCTAGTATATTAATTGATTCAAACAAGTATAAACAGAAATAAAAATCCAAATCTATTTAAATTCATCGGGCAAAGGTGCCCTTATTCTGTGTTTGCATTTCGTACAAATGTTAACTGGTGGAATTCCTAAATAATGAGAATTTCTAATCACCTCATGTTAATCAGGCTCCTCTTGTTGTTACCAGGACTATTTTTCATGCAACAACCTTGAAGTTAACTTTTGTTTCTTTCTTAATAACTATATTCATTTTGAAAAAAATGCCCGTGGACCATCAATTACATGAATTCATTCAATTTAACAAACAATTCAGTCCTTGATTTTGAATTGCATTTCTTATTGATATTATTTGTTGAAATCAAAATTAGAGAGTTGCCCCTACCATTTTTCGTTAACAAGCCTCTTCTTTTGATTCCAAACACACTTTTTGATACATTGATCACGAAGTATAACACATGTGGCTAAACAACCTAGTATATTAATTGATTCAAACAAGTATAAACACTAATAAAATTCCAACTCCATTTAATTCCATTGGCAAAAGGTGCCATTCAACTGGGTTTGCATTTTGTACAAATGTTTACTGGTTTAATTCCTAAATAATGACAATTTCTAATGACCTCATGTTAATTAGGCTCCTTTTGTTGTTACCAGGACTACTATTTTTTCATGCAATAACCTTGAAATTAACATCTGTTTCTTCTTAATAACTATAATCATTTTGAAAAAAATGCCCGTGGAACATCATTTACATGAATTCATTCAATTTAACATACACTTCAGTCCTTGATTTTGAATTGCATTTCTGATTGATATTATTTGTTGAATTCAAAATTAAAGAGTTGCTCCCATCATTTTTGGTTAACAAGCCTCTTCTTTTGATTCCAAACACACTTTTTGATACATTGATCATGAAGTATAACACATGTGGCTAAACAACCTAGTATATTAATTGATTCAAAAACAAGTATAAACACAAAAAAAAAATCCAAATCTATTTAAATCGATCTGACAAATGTGCCATTCATCATGGTTTGCATTTCGTACAAATGTTAACTGATTTAATTCCTAAATAATGAGAATTTCTAATCACCTCATGTTAATTAGGCTCCTCTTGTTGTTACCAGGACTATTTTTCATGCAATAACCTTGAAATTAACATTTGTTTCTTTCTTAATAATTATATTCATTTTGAAAAAAATGCCCGTGGACCATTAACTACATGAATTCATTCAATTTAACAAACAATTCAGTCCTTGATTTTGAATTGCATTTCTTATTGATATTATTTGTTGAATTCAAAATCAGATAGTTTCTCCCATCATTTCTAGTTAGCAAGTTTCTTCTTTTGATTTGGAACACACTGTTTGACACATTGATCATGAAATATAACATATGTGGCTAACCAACCTAGTATATTAATTGATTCGAACAAGTATAAACAGAAATAAAAATCCAAATCTATTTAAATCCATCGGCCAAAGGTGCCATTATTCTGGGTTTGCATTTCGTACAAATGTTAACTGGTTGAATTACTAAATAATGAGAATTTCTAATCACCTCATGTTAATCAGGCTCCTCTTGTTGTTACCAGGACTACTTTTCATGCAATAACTTTGAAATTAACTTTGGTCTCTTTCTTAATAACTATATTCATTTTGAAAAAAATGCCCGTGGACCATCAATTACATGAATTCATTCAATTTAACAAACAATTCCGTCCTTGATTTTCAATTGCATTTCTTATTGATATTATTTGTTGAAATCAAAATTAGAGAGTTGCCCCTATCATTTTTGGTAAACAAGCCTCTTCTTTTCATTCCAAACACACTTTTTGATACATTGATCACGAAGTATAACAAATGTGGCTAAACAACCTAGTATATTAATTGATTCAAACAAGTATAAACACTAATAAAATTCCAAATCCATTTAAATCCATTGGCAAAAGGTGCCATTCATCTGGGTTTGCATTTCGTACAAATGTCTACTGGTTTAATTCCTAAATAATGACAATTTCTAATGACCTCATGTAAATTAGGCTCCTCTTGTTGTTACCAGGACTATTTTTCATGCAATAACCTTGAAATTAACATCTGTTTCTTTCTTAATAACTATATTCATTTTGAAAAAAATGCCCGTGGACCATCAATTACATGAATTGATTCAATTTAACATACAATTCAGTCCTTGATTTTGAATTACATTTCTGATTGATATTATTTTTTGAAGTCAAACTTAAAGAGTTGCTCCCATCATTTTTGGTTAACAAGCCTCTTCTTTTGATTCCAAACACACTTTTTGATACATTGATCATGAAGTATAACACATGTGGCTAAACAACCTAGTATATTAATTGATTCAAACAAGTATAAACACCAATAAAAATCCAAATCAATTTAAATCCATCGGACAAATGTGCCATTCATCATGGTTTGCATTTCGTACAAATGTTAACTGATTTAATTCCTAAATAATGAGAATTTCTAATCACCTCATGTTAATTAGGCTCCTCTTGTTGTTACCAGGACTATTTTTCATGCAATAACCTTGAAAAAATTAACTTTTGTTTCTTTCTTAATAACTATATTCATTTTGAAAAAAATGCCCGTGGACCATCAATTACATGAATCCATTCAATTTAACATTAAATTCAGTCCTTGATTTTGAATTGCATTTCTTATTGATATTATTTGTTGAATTCAAAATCAGATAGTTTCTCCCATCATTTCTAGTTAGCAAGTTTCCTCTTTTGATTTGAAACACACTGTTTGACACATTGATCATGAAATATAACACATGTGGCTAAACAACCTATTATATTAATTGATTCAAACAAGTATAAACACCAATAAAAATCGAAATCCATTTAAATCCATTGGCAAAAGGTGCCATTCATCAGGGTTTGCATTTCGTACAAATGTTAACTGGTTTAATTCCTAAATAATGAGAATTTCTAATCACATCATGTTAATGAGGCTCCTCTTGTTGTTACCAGGACTATTTTTCATGCAATAACCTTGAAATTAACTTTTGTTTCTTTCTTAATAACTATATTCATTTTGAAAAAAATGCCCGTGGACCATCAATTACATGAATTGATTCAATTTAACATACAATTCAGTCCTTGATTTTGAATTGCATTTCTGATTGATATTATTTTTTGAAGTCATACTTAAAGAGTTGCTCCCATCATTTTTGGTTAACAAGCCTCTTGTTTTGATTCCAAACACACTTTTTGATACATTGATCATGAAGTATAACACATGTGGCTAAACAACCTAGTATATTAATTGATTCAAACAAGTATAAACACCAATAAAAATCCAAATTTATTTAAATCCATCGGACAAATGTGCCATTCATCATGGTTTGCATTTCGTATAAATGTTAACTGATTTAATTCCTAAATAATGAGAATTTCTAATCACCTCATGTTAATTAGGCTCCTCTTGTTGTTACCAGGACTATTTTTCATGCAATAACCTTGAAATTAACATTTGTTTCTTTCTTAATAACTATATTCATTTTGAAAAAAATGCCCGTGGACCATTAATTACATGAATTCATTCAATTTAACAAACAATTCAGTCCTTGATTTTGAATTGCATTTCTTATTGATATTATTTGTTGAATTCAAAATCAGATAGTTTCTCCCATCATTTCTAGTTAGCAAGTTTCTTCTTTTGATCTGGATCACACTGTTTGACACATTGATCATGAAATATAACACATGTGGCTAAACAACCTAGTATATTAATTGATTCACACAAGTATAAACAGAAATAAAAATCCAAATCTATTTAAATCCATCGGCCAAAGGTGCCATTATTGTAGGTTTGCATTTCGTACAAATGTTAACTGGTTGAATTCCTAAAAAATGAGAATTTCTAATCACCTCATGTTAATGAGGCTCCTCTTGTTGTTACCAGGACTATTTTTCATGCAATAACCTTGAAATTAACTTTTGTTTCTTTCTTAATAACTATATTCATTTTGAAAAAAATGCCCGTGGACCATCAATTACATGAATCCATTCAATTTACCATTAAATTCAATCCTTGATTTTGAATTGCATTTCTTATTGATATTATTTGTTGAATTCAAAGTCAGATAGTTTCTCCCATCATTTCTAGTTAGCAAGTTTCCTCTTTTGTTTTGAAACACACTGTTTGACACATTGATCATGAAATATAACACATGTGGCTACACAACCTAGTATATTAATTTATTCAAACAAGTATAAACAGAAATAAAAATCCAAATCTATTTAAATTCATCGGGCAAAGGTGCCATTATTCTGTGTTTGCATTTCGTACAAATGTTAACTGGTTGAATTCCTAAATAATGAGAATTTCTAATCACCTCATGTTAATTAGGCTCCTCTTGTTGTTACCAGGACTATTTTTCATGCAATAACTTTGAAATTAACTTTTGTCTCTTTCTTAATAACTATATTCATTTTGAAAAAAATTCCCGTGGACCATCAATTACATGAATTCTTTCAATTTAACAGACAATTCAGTCCTTGATTTTGAATTGCATTTCTTATTGATATTATTTGTTGAATTCAAAATTAGAGAGTTGCTCCTATCATTTTTGGTTAACATGCCTCTTCTTTTGATTCCAAACACACTTTTTGACACATTGATCATGAAATATTACACATGTGGCTAAACAACCTAGTATATTAATTGATTCAGACAAGTATAATCACTAATAAAAATCCAAATCCATTTAAATCCATTGGCAAAAGGTGCCATTCATCAGGGTTTGCATTTCGTACAAATGTTTACTGGTTTAATTCCTAAATAATGAGAATTTCTAATCACCTCAAGTTAATGAGGCTCCTCTTGTTGTTACCAGGACTATTTTTCATGCAACAACCTTGAAGTTAACTTTTGTTTCTTTCTTAATAACTATATTCATTTTGAAAAAAATGCCCGTGGACCATCAATTACATGAATTCATTCAATTTAACAAACAATTCAGTCCTTGATTTTGAATTGCATTTCTTATTGATATTATTTGTTGTAATCAAAATTAGAGAGTTGCCCCTATCATTTTTGGTTAACAAGCCTCTTCTATTGATTCCAAACACACTTTTTGATACATTGATCACGAAGTATAACACATGTGGCTAAACTACCTAGTATATTAATTGATTCAAACAAGTATAAACACTAATAAAATTCCAACTCCATTTAATTCCATTGGCAAAAGGTGCCATTCATCTGGGTTTGCATTTCGTACAAATGTTTACTGGTTTAATTCCTAAATAATGACAATTTCTAATGACCTCATGTTAATTAGGCTCCTCTTGTTGTTACCAGGACTATTTTTCATGCAATAACCTTGAAATTAACATTTGTTTCTTTCTTAATAACTATATTCATTTTGAAAAAAATGCACGTGGACCATTAATTACATGAATTCATTCAATTTAACAAACAATTCAGTCCTTGATTTTGAATTGCATTTCTTATTGATATTATTTGTTGAATTCAAAATCAGATAGTTTCTCCCATCATTTCTAGTTAGCAAGTTTCTTCTTTTGATTTGGAACACACTGTTTGAGACATTGATCATGAAATATAACACATATGGCTAAACAACCTAGTATATTAATTGATTCACACAAGTATAAACAGAAATAAAAATCCAAATCTATTTAAATCCATCGGCCAAAGGTGCCATTATTCTGGGTTTGCATTTCGTACAAATGTTAACTGGTTGAATTCCTAAATAATGAGAATTTCTAATCACCTCATGTTAATCAAGCTCCTCTTGTTGTTACCAGGACTATTTTTCATGCAATAACTTTGAAATTAACTTTTGTCTCTTTCTTAATAACTATATTCATTTTGAAAAAAATGCCCGTGGACCATCAATTACATGAATTCATTCAATTTAACAAACAATTCAGTCCTTGATTTTGAATTGCATTTCTTATTGATATTATTTGTTGAAATCAAAATTAGAGAGTTGCCCCTATCATTTTTGGTTAACAAGCCTCTTCTTTTGATTCCAAACACACTTTTTGATACATTGATCACGAAGTATAACACATATGGCTAAACAACCTAGTATATTAATTGATTCAAACAAGTATAAACACTAGTAAAATTCCAAATCCATTTAAAACCATTGGCAAAAGGTGCCATTCATCTGGGTTTGCGTTTCGTACAAATGTCTACTGGTTTAATTCCTAAATAATGACAATTTCTAATGACCTCATGTTAATTAGGCTCATATTGTTGTTACCAGGACAATTTTTCATGCAATAACCTTGAAATTAACATCTGTTTCTTTCTTAATAACTATATTCATTTTGAAAAAAATGCCCGTGGACCATCAATTACATGAATTCATTCAATTTAACATACAATTCAGTCCTTGATTTTGAATTGCATTTCTTGTTGATATTATTTGTTGAATTCAAAATTAAAGAGTTGCTCCCATCATTTTTGGTTAACAAGCCTCTTCTTTTGATTCCAAACACACTTTTTGATACATTGATCATGAAGTATAACACATGTGGCTAAACAACCTAGTATATTAATTGATTCAAACTAGTATAAACACCAATAAAAATCCAAATCTATTTAAATCCATCGGCCAAAGATGCCATTATTCTAGGTTTTGCATTTCGTACAAATATTTACTGGTTTAATTGCTAAATAATGAGAAATTCTAATCACCTCATGTTAATTAGGCTCCTCTTGTTGTTACCAGGACTATTTTTCATGCAATAACCTTGAAATTAACATTTGTTTCTTTCTTAATAACTATATTCATTTTGAGAAAAATGCACGTGGACCATTAATTACATGAATTCATTCAATTTAACAAACAATTCAGTCCTTGATTTTGAATTGCATTTCTTATTGATATTATTTGTTGAATTCAAAATCAGATAGTTTCTCCCATCATTTCTAGTTAGCAAGTTTCTTCTTTTGATTTGGAACACACTGTTTGAGACATTGATCATGAAATATAACACATATGGCTAAACAACCTAGTATATTAATTGATTCACACAAGTATAAACAGAAATAAAAATCCAAATCTATTTAAATCCATCGGCCAAAGGTGCCATTATTCTGGGTTTGCATTTCGTACAAATGTTAACTGGTTGAATTCCTAAATAATGAGAATTTCTAATCACCTCATGTTAATCAAGCTCCTCTTGTTGTTACCAGGACTATTTTTCATGCAATAACTTTGAAATTAACTTTTGTCTCTTTCTTAATAACTATATTCATTTTGAAAAAAATGCCCGTGGACCATCAATTACATGAATTCATTCAATTTAACAAACAATTCAGTCCTTGATTTTGAATTGCATTTCTTATTGATATTATTTGTTGAAATCAAAATTAGAGAGTTGCCCCTATCATTTTTGGTTAACAAGCCTCTTCTTTTGATTCCAAACACACTTTTTGATACATTGCTCACGAAGTATAACACATGTGGCTAAACAACCTAGTATATTAATTGATTCAAACAAGTATAAACACTAATAAAATTCCAAATCCATTTAAATCCATTGGCAAAAGGTGTCATTCATCTGGGTTTGCATTTCGTACAAATGTCTACTGGTTTAATTCCTAAATAATGACAATTTCTAATGACCTCATGTTAATTAGGCTCCTCTTGTTGTTACCAGACAATTATTCATGCAATAACCTTGAAATTAACATCTGTTTCTTTCTTAATAACTATATTCATTTTGAAAAAAATGCCCGTGGACCATCAATTACATGAATTCATTCAATTTAACATACAATTCAGTCCTTGATTTTGAATTGCATTTCTGATTGATATTATTTGTTGAATTCAAACTTAAAGAGTTGCTCCCATCATTTTTGGTTAACAAGCCACTTCTTTTGATTCCAAACACACTTTTTGATACATTGATCATGAAGTATAACACATGTGGCTAAACAACCTAGTATATTAATTGATTCAAACAAGTATAAACACCAATAAAAATCCAAATCTATTTAAATCCATCAGACAAATGTGCCATTCATCATGGTTTGCATTTCGTACAAATGTTAACTGATTTAATTCCTAAATAATGAGAATTTCTAATCAACTCATGTTAATTAGGTTCCTGTCGTTGTTACCAGGACTATTTTTCATGCAATAACCTTGAAATTAACATTTGTTTCTTTCTTAATAACTATATTCATTTTGAAAAAAATGCCCGTGGACCATTAATTACATGAATTCATTCAATTTAACAAACAATTCAGTCCTCGATTTTGAATTGCATTTCTTATTGATATTATTTGTTGAATTCAAAATCAGATAGTTTCTCCCATCATTTTTAGTTAGCAAGTTTCCTCTTTTGATTTAGAACACACTGTTTGACACATTGATCATGAAATATAACTCATGTGGCTAAACAACCTAGTATATTAATTGATTCACACAAGTATAAACAGAAATAAAAATCCAAATCTATTTAAATCCATCGGCCAAAGGTGCCATTATTCTGGGTTTGCATTTCGTACAAATGTTAACTGGTTGAATTCCTAAATAATGAGAAATTCTAATCACCTCATGTTAATCAGGCTCCTCTTGTTGTTACCAGGACTATTTTTCATGCAATAACTTTGAAATTAACTTTTGTCTCTTTCTTAATAACTATATTTATTTTGAAAAAAATGCCCGTGGACCATCAATTACATGAATTCATTCAATTTAACAAACAATTCAGTCCTTGATTTTGAATTGCATTTCTTATTGATATTATTTGTTGAAATCAAAATTACAGAGCTGCCCCTATCATTTTTTGTTAACAAGCCTCTTCTTTTGATTCCAAACACACTTTTTGATACATTGATCACGAAGTATAACAAATGTGGCTAAACAACCTAGTATATTAATTGATTCAAACAAGTATAAACACTAATAAAATTCCAAATCCATTTAAATCCATGGCCAAAAGGTGCCATTCATCTGGGTTTGCATTTCGTACAAATGTTTACTGGTTTAATTCCAAAATAATGACAATTTCTAATGACCTCGTGTTAATTAGGCTCCTCTTGTTGTTACCAGGACTATTTTTCATGCAATAACCTTGAAATTAACATCTGTTTCTTTCTTAATAACTATATTCATTTTGAAAAAAATGCCCGTGGACCATCAATTACATGAATTCATTCAATTTAACAAACAATTCAGTCCTTGATTTTGAATTGCATTTCATATTGATATTATTTGTTCAATTCAAAATTAGATAGTTTCTCCCATCATTTCTAGTTAGCAAGATTCCTCTTTTGATTTGGAACACACTGTTTAACACATTGATCATGAAATATAACATATGTGGCTAAACAACCTAGTATATTAATTGATTCAAACAAGTATAAACAGAAATAAAAATCCAAATCTATTTAAATACTTCGGCAAAGGTGCCATTATTCTGGGTTTGCATTTCGTACAAATGTTAACTGGTTGAATTCCTAAATAATGAGAATTTCTAATCACCTCATGTTAATCAGGCTCCTCTTGTTGTTACCAGGACTATTTTTCATGCAATAACTTTGAAATTAACTTTTGTCTCCTTCTTAATAACTATATTCATTTTGAAAAAAATGCCCGTGGACCATCAATTACATGAATCCATTCAATTTAACATTAAATTCAGTCCTTGATTTTGAATTGCATTTCTTATTGATATTATTTGTTGAATACAAAATTAGAGAGTTGCTCCTACCATTTTTGGTTAACAAGCCTCTTCTTTTGATTCCAAACACACTTTTTGATACATTGATCATGAAATATAACACATGTGGCTAAACAACCTAGTCTATTAATTGATTCAAACAAGCATAAACACTAATAAAATTCCAAATCCATTTAAATCCATTGGCAAAAGGTGCCATTCATCTGGGTTTGCATTTCGTACAAATGTCTACTGGTTTATTCCTAAATAATGACAATTTCTAATGACCTCGTGTTAATTAGGCTCCTCTTGTTGTTACCAGGACTATTTTTCATGCAATAACCTTGAAATTAAAGTCTGTTTCTTTCTAAATAACTATATTCATTTTGAAAAAAATGCCCGTGGACCATCAATTACATGAATTGATTCAATTTAACATACAATTCAGTCCTTGATTTTGAATTGCATTTCTGATTGATATTATTTGTTGAATTCAAACTTAAAGAGTTGCTCCCATCATTTTTGGTTAACAAGCCTCTTCTTTTGATTCCAAACACACTTTTTGATACATTGATCATGAAGTATAACACATGTGGCTAAACAACCTAGTATATTAATTGATTCAAACAAGTATAAACACCAATAAAATCCAAATCTATTTAAATCCATCGGACAAATGTGCCATTCATCATGGTTTGCATTTCGTACAAATGTTAACTGATTTAATTCCTAAATAATGAGAATTTCTAATCACCTCATGTTAATTAGGCTCCTCTTGTTGTTACCAAGACTATTTTTCAAGCAATAACCTTGAAATTAATATCTGTTTCTTTCTTAATAACTATATTCATTTTGAAAAAAATGCCCGTGGACCATTAATTACATGAATTCATTCAATTTAACAAACAATTCATTCCTTGATTTTGAATTGCATTTCTTAATGATATTATTTGTTGAATTCAAAATCAGATAGTTTCTCCCATCATTTCTAGTTAGCAAGTTTCCTCTTTTGATTTGAAACACACTGTTTGACACATTGATCATGAAATATAAGACATGTGGCTACACAACCTAGTATATTAATTTATTCAAACAAGTATAAACAGAAATCAAAATCCAAATCTATTTAAATTCATCGGGCAAATGTGCCATTATTCTGTGTTTGCATTTCGTACAAATGTTAACTGGTTGAATTCCTAAATAATGAGAATTTCTAATCACCTCATGTTAATCAGGCTCCTCTTGTTGTTACCAGGACTATTTTTCATGCAATAACTTTGAAATTAACTTTTGTCTCTTTCTTAATAACTATATTCATTTTGAAAAAAATTCCCGTGGACCATCAATTACATGAATTCTTTCAATTTAACAGACAATTCAGTCCTTGATTTTGAATTGCATTTCTTATTGATATTATTTGTTGAATTCAAAATTAGAGAGTTGCTCCTATCATTTTTGGTTAACATGCCTCTTCTTTTGATTCCAAACACACTTTTTGACACATTGATCATGAAATATAACACATGTGGCTAAACAACCTAGTATATTAATTGATTCAGAGAAGTATAATCACTAATAAAAATCCAAATCCATTTAAATCCATTGGCAAAAGGTGCCATTCATCAGGGTTTGCATTTCGTACAAATGTTAACTGGTTTAATTCCTAAATAATGAGAATTTCTAATCACCTCATGTTAATTATTCTCCTCTTGTTGTTACTAGGATTATTTTTCATGCAATAACCTTGAAATTAACTTTTGTTTCTTTCTTAATAACTATATTCATTTTGAAAAAAATGCCTGTGGACCATCAATTACATGAATTCATTCAATTTAACAAACAATTTGACTCCTTGATTTTGAATTGCATTTCTTATTGATATTATTTGTTGAAATCAAAATTAGAGAGTTCCCCCTATCATTTTTGGTTAACAAGCCTCTTCTTTTGATTTCAAACACACTTTTTGATACATTGATCACGAAATATAACACAGGTGGCTAAACAACCTAGTATATTAATTGATTGAAACAAGTATAAACACTAATAAAATTCCAAATCCATTTAAATCCATTGGCAAAAGGTGCCATTCATCTGGGTTTGCATTTCATACAAATGTTTACTGGTTTAATTCCTAAATAATGAGAATTTCTAATCACCTCAAGTTAATGAGGCTCCTCTTGTTGTTACCAGGACTATTTTTCATGCAACAACCTTGAAGTTAACTTTTGTTTCTTTCTTAATAACTATATTCATTTTGAAAAAAATGCCCGTGGACCATCAATTTAACATTAAATTCAATCCTTGATTTTGAATTGCATTTATTGATATTATTTGTTGAATTCAAAATCAGATAGTTTCTCCCATCATTTCTAGTTAGCAAGTTTCCTCTTTTGATTTGAAACACACTGTTTGACACATTGATCATGAAATATAAGACATGTGGCTACACAACCTAGTATATTAATTTATTCAAACAAGTATAAACAGAAATAAAAATCCAAATCTATTTAACTTCATCGGGCAAATGTGCCATTATTCTGTGTTTGCATTTTGTACAAATGTTAACTGGTTGAATTCCTAAATAATGAGAATTTGTACTCACCTCATGTTAATCAGTCTCGTCTTGTTGTTACCAGGACTATTTTTCATGCAATAACTTTGAAATTAACTTTTGTCTCTTTCTTAATAACTATATTCATTTTGAAAAAAATTCCCGTGGACCATCAATTACATGAATTCATTCAATTTAACAGACAATTCAGTCCTTGATTTTGAATTGCATTTCTTATTGATATTATTTGTTGAATTCAAAATTAGAGAGTTGCTCCTATCATTTTTGGTTAACATGCCTCTTCTTTTGATTCCAAACACACTTTTTGACACATTGATCATGAAATATAACACATGTGGCTAAACAACCTAGTATATTAATTGATTCAAACAAGTATAATCACTAATAAAAATCCAAATCCATTTAAATCCATTGGCAAAAGGTGCCATTCATCAGGGTTTGCATTTCGTACAAATGTTAACTGGTTTAATTCCTAAATAATGAGAATTTCTAATCACCTCATGTTAATTATTCTCCTCTTGTTGTTACTAGGACTATTTTTCATGCAATAACCTTGAAATTAACTTTTGTTTCTTTCTTAATAACTATATTCATTTTGAAAAAAATGCCTGTGGACCATCAATTACATGAATTCATTCAATTTAACAAACAATTTGACTCCTTGATTTTGAATTGCATTTCTTATTGATATTATTTGTTGAAATCAAAATTAGAGAGTTCCCCCTATCATTTTTTGGTTAACAAGCCTCTTCTTTTGATTTCAAACACACTTTTTGATACATTGATCACGAAGTATAACACAGGTGGCTAAACAACCTAGTATATTAATTGATTGAAACAAGTATATAAACACTAATAAAATTCCAAATCCATTTAAATCCATTGGCAAAAGGTGCCATTCATCTGGGTTTGCATTTCATACAAATGTTTACTGGTTTAATTCCTAAATAATGAGAATTTCTAATCACCTCAAGTTAATGAGGCTCCTCTTGTTGTTACCAGGACTATTTTTCATGCAACAACCTTGAAGTTAACTTTTGTTTCTTTCTTAATAACTATATTCATTTTGAAAAAAATGCCCGTGGACCATCAATTTAACATTAAATTCAATCCTTGATTTTGAATTGCATTTATTGATATTATTTGTTGAATTCAAAATCAGATAGTTTCTCCCATCATTTCTAGTTAGCAAGTTTCCTCTTTTGATTTGAAACACACTGTTTGACACATTGATCATGAAATATAAGACATGTGGCTACACAACCTAGTATATTAATTTATTCAAACAAGTATAAACAGAAATAAAAATCCAAATCTATTTAACTTCATCGGGCAAATGTGCCATTATTCTGTGTTTGCATTTTGTACAAATGTTAACTGGTTGAATTCCTAAATAATGAGAATTTGTACTCACCTCATGTTAATCAGGCTCCTCTTGTTGTTACCAGGACTATTTTTCATGCAATAACTTTGAAATTAACTTTTGTCTCTTTCTTAATAACTATATTCATTTTGAAAAAAATTCCCGTGGACCATCAATTACATGAATTCATTCAATTTAACAGACAATTCAGTCCTTGATTTTGAATTGCATTTCTTATTGATATTATTTGTTGAATTCAAAATTAGAGAGTTGCTCCTATCATTTTTGGTTAACATGCCTCTTCTTTTGATTCCAAACACACTTTTTGACACATTGATCATGAAATATAACACATGTGGCTAAACAACCTAGTATATTAATTGATTCAAACAAGTATAATCACTAATAAAAATCCAAATCCATTTAAATCCATTGGCAAAAGGTGCCATTCATCAGGGTTTGCATTTCGTACAAATGTTAACTGGTTTAATTCCTAAATAATGAGAATTTCTAATCACCTCATGTTAATTATTCTCCTCTTGTTGTTACTAGGACTATTTTTCATGCAATAACCTTGAAATTAACTTTTGTTTCTTTCTTAATAACTATATTCATTTTGAAAAAAATGCCTGTGGACCATCAATTACATGAATTCATTCAATTTAACAAACAATTTGACTCCTTGATTTTGAATTGCATTTCTTATTGATATTATTTGTTGAAATCAAAATTAGAGAGTTCCCCCTATCATTTTTGGTTAACAAGCCTCTTCTTTTGATTTCAAACACACTTTTTGATACATTGATCACGAAGTATAACACAGGTGGCTAAACAACCTAGTATATTAATTGATTGAAACAAGTATAAACACTAATAAAATTCCAAATCCATTTAAATCCATTGGCAAAAGGTGCCATTCATCTGGGTTTGCATTTCATACAAATGTTTACTGGTTTAATTCCTAAATAATGAGAATTTCTAATCACCTCAAGTTAATGAGGCTCCTCTTGTTGTTACCAGGACTATTTTTCATGCAACAACGTTGAAGTTAACTTTTTTTTCTTTCTTAATAACTATATTCATTTTGAAAAAAATGCCCGTAGACCATCAATTACAAGAATTCATTCAATTTAACAAACAATTCAGTCCTTGATTTTGAATTGCATTACTTATTGATATTATTTGTTCAAATCAAAATTAGAGAGTTGCCCCTATCATTTTTGGTTAACAAGCCTCTTCTTTTGATTCCAAACACACTTTTTGATACATTGATCACGAAGTATAACACATGTGGCTAAACTACCTAGTATATTAATTGATTCAAACAAGTATAAACACTAATGAAATTCCAACTCCATTTAATTCTATTGGCAAAAGGTGCCATTCATCTGGGTTTGCATTTCATACAAATGTTTACTGGTTTAATTCCTAAATAATGACAATTTCTAATGACCTCATGTTAATTAGGCTCCTCTTGTTGTTACCAGGACTATTTTTCATGCAATAACCTTGATATTAACATTTGTTTCTTTCTTAATAACTATAATCATTTTGAAAAAAATGCCCGTGGAACATCAATTACATGAATTCATTCAATTTAACATACACTTCAGTCCTTGATTTTGAATTGCATTTCTGATTGATATTATTTGTTGAATTCAAAATTAAAGAGTTGCTCCCATCATTTTTGGTTAACAATCCTCTTGTTTTGATTCCAAACACACTTTTTGATACATTGATCATGAAGTATAACACATGTGGCTAAACAACCTAGTATATTGATTGATTCAAACAAGTATCAACACCAATAAAAATCCAAATCTATTTAAATCCATCAGACAAATGTGCCATTCATGATGGTTTGCATTTCGTACAAATGTTAACTGATTTAATTCCTAAATAATGAGAATTTCTAATCACCTCATGTTAATTAGGCTCCTCTTGTTGTTACCAGGACTATTTTTCATGCAATAACCTTGAAATTAACATTTGTTTCTTTCTTAATAACTATATTCATTTTGAAAAAAAATGCCCGTGGACCATTAATTACATGAATTCATTCAATTTAACAAACAATTCAGTCCTTGATTTTGAATTGCATTTCTTATTGATATTATTTGTTGAATTCAAAATCAGATAGTTTCTCCCATCATTTCTAGTTAGCAAGTTTCTTCTTTTGATCTGGAACACACTGTTTGACACATTGATCATGAAATATAACACATGTGGCTAAACAACCTAGTATATTAATTGATTCACACAAGTATAAACAGAAATAAAAATCCAAATCTATTTAAATCCATCGGCCAAAGGTGCCATTATTCTAGGTTTGCATTTCGTACAAATGTTAACTGGTTGAATTCCTAAATAATGAGAATTTCTAATCACCTCATGTTAATCAGGCTCCTCTTGTTGTTACCAGGACTATTTTTCATGCAATAACTTTGAAATTAACTTTTGTCTCTTTCTTAATAACTATATTCATTTTGAAAAAAATTCCCGTGGACCATCAATTACATGAATTCTTTCAATTTAACAGACAATTCAGTCCTTGATTTTGAATTGCATTTCTTATTGATATTATTTGTTGAATTCAAAATTAGAGAGTTGCTCCTATCATTTTTGGTTAACATGCCTCTTCTTTTGATTCCAAACACACTTTTTGACACATTGATCATGAAATATAACACATGTGGCTAAACAACCTAGTATATTAATTGATTCAGAGAAGTATAATCACTAATAAAAATCCAAATCCATTTAAATCCATTGGCAAAAGGTGCCATTCATCAGGGTTTGCATTTCGTACAAATGTTAACTGGTTTAATTCCTAAATAATGAGAATTTCTAATCACCTCATGTTAATTATTCTCCTCTTGTTGTTACTAGGACTATTTTTCATGCAATAACCTTGAAATTAACTTTTGTTTCTTTCTTAATAACTATATTCATTTTGAAAAAAATGCCTGTGGACCATCAATTACATGAATTCATTCAATTTAACAAACAATTTGACTCCTTGATTTTGAATTGCATTTCTTATTGATATTATTTGTTGAAATCAAAATTAGAGAGTTCCCCCTATCATTTTTGGTTAACAAGCCTCTTCTTTTGATTTCAAACACACTTTTTGATACATTGATCACGAAGTATAACACAGGTGGCTAAACAACCTAGTATATTAATTGATTGAAACAAGTATAAACACTAATAAAATTCCAAATCCATTTAAATCCATTGGCAAAAGGTGCCATTCATCTGGGTTTGCATTTCATACAAATGTTTACTGGTTTAATTCCTAAATAATGAGAATTTCTAATCACCTCAAGTTAATGAGGCTCCTCTTGTTGTTACCAGGACTATTTTTCATGCAACAACCTTGAAGTTAACTTTTGTTTTCTTTCTTAATAACTATATTCATTTTGAAAAAAATGCCCGTGGACCATCAATTTAACATTAAATTCAATCCTTGATTTTGAATTGCATTTATTGATATTATTTGTTGAATTCAAAATCAGATAGTTTCTCCCATCATTTCTAGTTAGCAAGTTTCCTCTTTTGATTTGAAACACACTGTTTGACACATTGATCGTGAAATATAAGACATGTGGCTACACAACCTAGTATATTAATTTATTCAAACAAGTATAAACAGAAATAAAAATCCAAATCTATTTAACTTCATCGGGCAAATGTGCCATTATTCTGTGTTTGCATTTTGTACAAATGTTAACTGGTTGAATTCCTAAATAATGAGAATTTGTACTCACCTCATGTTAATCAGGCTCCTCTTGTTGTTACCAGGACTATTTTTCATGCAATAACTTTGAAATTAACTTTTGTCTCTTTCTTAATAACTATATTCATTTTGAAAAAAATTCCCGTGGACCATCAATTACATGAATTCATTCAATTTAACAGACAATTCAGTCCTTGATTTTGAATTGCATTTCTTATTGATATTATTTGTTGAATTCAAAATTAGAGAGTTGCTCCTATCATTTTTGGTTAACATGCCTCTTCTTTTGATTCAAAAACACACTTTTTGACACATTGATCATGAAATATAACACATGTGGCTAAACAACCTAGTATATTTAATTGATTCAAACAAGTATAATCACTAATAAAAATCCAAATCCATTTAAATCCATTGGCAAAAGGTGCCATTCATCAGGGTTTGCATTTCGTACAAATGTTGACTGGTTTAATTCCTAAATAATGAGAATTTCTAATCACCTCATGTTAATTATTCTCCTCTTGTTGTTACTAGGACTATTTTTCATGCAATAACCTTGAAATTAACTTTTGTTTCTTTCTTAATAACTATATTCATTTTGAAAAAAATGCCTGTGGACCATCAATTACATGAATTCATTCAATTTAACAAACAATTTGACTCCATTATTTTGAATTGCATTTCTTATTGATATTATTTGTTGAAATCAAAATTAGAGAGTTCCCCCTATCATTTTTGGTTAACAAGCCTCTTCTTTTGATTTCAAACACACTTTTTGATACATTGATCACGAAGTATAACACAAGTGGCTAAACAACCTAGTATATTAATTGATTGAAACAAGTATAAACACTAATAAAATTCCAAATCCATTTAAATCCATTGGCAAAAGGTGCCATTCATCTGGGTTTGCATTTCATACAAATGTTTACTGGTTTAATTCCTAAATAATGAGAATTTCTAATCACCTCAAGTTAATGAGGCTCCTGTTGTTGTTACCAGGACTATTTTTCATGCAACAACCTTGAAGTTAACTTTTGTTTCTTTCTTAATAACTATATTCATTTTGAAAAAAAATGCCCGTGGACCATCAAATTTAACATTAAATTCAATCCTTGATTTTGAATTGCATTTATTGATATTATTTGTTGAATTCAAAATCAGATAGTTTCTCCCATCATTTCTAGTTAGCAAGTTTCCTCTTTTGATTTGAAACACACTGTTTGACACATTGATCATGAAATATAAGACATGTGGCTACACAACCTAGTATATTAATTTATTCAAACAAGTATAAACAGAAATAAAAATCCAAATCTATTTAACTTCATCGGGCAAATGTGCCATTATTCTGTGTTTGCATTTTGTACAAATGTTAACTGGTTGAATTCCTAAATAATGAGAATTTGTACTCACCTCATGTTAATCAGGCTCCTCTTGTTGTTGTTAGGACTATTTTTCATGCAATAACTTTGAAATTAACTTTTGTCTCTTTCTTAATAACTATATTCATTTTGAAAAAAAATTCCCGTGGACCATCAATTACATGAATTCATTCAATTTAACAGACAATTCAGTCCTTGATTTTTGAATTGCATTTCTTATTGATATTATTTGTTGAATTCAAAATTAGAGAGTTGCTCCTATCATTTTTTGGCTAACATGCCTCTTCTTTTGATTCCAAAACACACTTTTTGACACATTGATCATGAAATATAACACATGTGGCTAAACAACCTAGTATATTAATTGATTCAAACAAGTATAATCACTAATAAAAATCCAAATCCATTTAAATCCATTGGCAAAAGGTGCCATTCATCAGGGTTTGCATTTCGTACAAATGTTAACTGGTTTAATTCCTAAATAATGAGAATTTCTAATCACCTCATGTTAATTATTCTCCTCTTGTTGTTACTAGGACTATTTTTCATGCAATAACCTTGAAATTAACTTTTGTTTCTTTCTTAATAACTATATTCATTTTGAAAAAAATGCCTATGGACCATCAATTACATGAATTCATTCAATTTAACAAAAAATTCAGTCCTTGATTTTGAATTGCATTACTTATTGATATTATTTGTTCAAATCAAAATTAGAGAGTTGCCCCTATCATTTTTGGTTAACAAGCCTCTTCTTTTGATTCCAAACACACTTTTTGATACATTGATCACGAAGTATAACACATGTGGCTAAACTACCTAGTATATTAATTGATTCAAACAAGTATAAACACTAATGAAATTCCAACTCCATTTAATTCTATTGGCAAAAGGTGCCATTCATCTGGGTTTGCATTTCATACAAATGTTTACTGGTTTAATTCCTAAATAATGACAATTTCTAATGACCTCATGTTAATTAGGCTCCTCTTGTTGTTACCAGGACTATTTTTCATGCAATAACCTTGATATTAACATCTGTTTCTTTCTTAATAACTATAATCATTTTGAAAAAAATGCCCGTGGAACATCAATTACATGAATTCATTCAATTTAACATACACTTCAGTCCTTGATTTTGAATTGCATTTCTGATTGATATTATTTGTTGAATTCAAAATTAAAGAGTTGCTCCCATCATTTTTGGTAAACAATCCTCTTGTTTTGATTCCAAACACACTTTTTGATACATTGATCATGAAGTATAACACATGTGGCTAAACAATCTAGTATATTAATTGATTCAAACAAGTATCAACACCAATAAAAATCCAAATCTATTTAAATCCATCAGACAAATGTGCCATTCATGATGGTTTGCATTTCGTACAAATGTTAACTGATTTAATTCCTAAATAATGAGAATTTCTAATCACCTCATGTTAATTAGGCTCCTCTTGTTGTTACCAGGACTATTTTTCATGCAATAACCTTGAAATTAACATTTGTTTCTTTCTTAATAACTATATTCATTTTGAAAAAAATGCCCATGGACCATTAATTACATGAATTCATTCAATTTAACAAACAATTCAGTCCTTGATTTTGAATTGCATTTCTTATTGATATTATTTGTTGAATTCAAAATCAAATAGTTTCTCCCATCATTTCTAGTTAGCAAGTTTCTTCTTTTGATCTGGAACACACTGTTTGACACATTGATCATGAAATATAACACATGTGGCTAAACAACCTAGTATATTAATTGATTCACACAAGTATAAACAGAAATAAAAATCCAAATCTATTTAAATCCATCGGCCAAAGGTGCCATTATTCTAGGTTTGCATTTCGTACAAATGTTAACTGGTTGAATTCCTAAATAATGAGAATTTCTAATCACCTCATGTTAATCAGGCTCCTCTTGTTGTTACCAGGACTATTTTTCATGCAATAACTTTGAAATTAACTTTTGTCTCTTTCTTAATAACTATATTCATTTTGAAAAAAATGCCCGTGGACCATCAATTACATGAATTCATTCAATTTAACAAACAATTCAGTCCTTGATTTTGAATTGCATTTCTTATTGATATTATTTGTTGAAATCAAAATTAGAGAGTTGCCCCTATCATTTTTGGTTAACAATCCTCTTCTTTTCATTCCAAACACACTTTTTGATACATTGATCATGAAGTATAACACATGTGGCTAAACAACCTAGTATATTAATTGATTCAAACAAGTATAAACACCAATAAAAAAATCCAAATCTATTTAAATCCATCGGACAAATGTGCCATTCATGATGGTTTGCATTTCGTACAAATGTTAACTGATTTAATTCCTAAATAATGAGAATTTCTAATCACCTCATGTTAATTAGGCTCCTCTTGTTGTTACCAGGACTATTTTTCATGCAATAACCTTTAAATTAACATTTGTTTCTTTCTTAATAACTATATTCATTTTGAAAAAAATGCCCGTGGACCATTAATTACATGAATTCATTCAATTTAATAAACAATTCAGTCCTTGATTTTGAATTGCATTTCTTATTGATATTATTTGTTGAATTCAAAATCAGATAGTTTCTCCCATCATTTCTAGTTAGCAAGTTTCTTCTTTTGATTTGGAACACACTGTTTGACACATTGATCATGAAATATAACACATGTGGCTAAACAACCTAGTATATTAATTGATTCACACAAGTATAAACAGAAATAAAAATCCAAATCTATTTAAATCCATCGGCCAAAAGTGCCATTATTCTGGGTTTGCATTTCGTACAAATGTTAACTGGTTGAATTCCTAAATAATGAGAATTTCTAATCACCTCATGTTAATCAGGCTCCTCTTGTTGTTACCAGGACTATTTTTCATGCAATAACTTTGAAATTAACTTTTGTGTCTTTCTGAATAACTATATTCATTTTGAAAAAAATGCCTGTGGACCATCAATTACATGAATTCATTCAATTTAACAAACAATTCAGTCCTTGATTTTGAATTGCATTTCTTATTGATATTATTTGTTGAAATCAAAATTAGAGAGTTGCCCCTATCATTTTTGGTTAACAATCCTCTTCTTTTCATTCCAAACACACTTTTTGATACATTGATCATGAAGTATAACACATGTGGCTAAACAACCTAGTATATTAATTGATTCAAACAAGTATAAACACCAATAAAAATCCAAATCTATTTAAATCCATCGGACAAATGTGCCATTCATGATGGTTTGCATTTCGTACAAATGTTAACTGATTTAATTCCTAAATAATGAGAATTTCTAATCACCTCATGTTAATTAGGCTCCTCTTGTTGTTACCAGGACTATTTTTCATGCAATAACCTTTAAATTAACATTTGTTTCTTTCTTAATAACTATATTCATTTTGAAAAAAATGCCCGTGGACCATTAATTACATGAATTCATTCAATTTAATAAACAATTCAGTCCTTGATTTTGAATTGCATTTCTTATTGATATTATTTGTTGAATTCAAAATCAGATAGTTTCTCCCATCATTTCTAGTTAGCAAGTTTCTTCTTTTGATTTGGAACACACTGTTTGACACATTGATCATGAAATATAACACATGTGGCTAAACAACCTAGTATATTAATTGATTCACACAAGTATAAACAGAAATAAAAATCCAAATCTATTTAAATCCATCGGCCAAAGGTGCCATTATTCTGGGTTTGCATTTCGTACAAATGTTAACTGGTTGAATTCCTAAAAAATGAGAATTTCTAATCACCTCATGTTAATCAAGCTCCTCTTGTTGTTACCAGGACTATTTTTCATGCAATAACTTTGAAATTAACTTTTGTCTCTTTCTTAATAACTATATTCATTTTGAAAAAAATGCCCGTGGACCATCAATTACATGAATTCATTCAATTTAACAAACAATTCAGTCCTTGATTTTGAATTGCATTTCTTATTGATATTATTTGTTGAAATCAAAATTAGAGAGTTGCCCCTATCATTTTTTGTTAACAAGCCTCTTCTTTTGATTCCAAACACACTTTTTGATACATTGCTCACGAAGTATAACACATGTGGCTAAACAACCTAGTATATTAATTGATTCAAACAAGTATAAACACTAATAAAATTCCAAATCCATTTAAATCCATTGGCAAAAGGTGTCATTCATCTGGGTTTGCATTTCGTACAAATGTCTACTGGTTTAATTCCTAAATAATGACAATTTCTAATGACCTCATGTTAATTAGGCTCCTCTTGTTGTTACCAGGACAATTATTCATGCAATAACCTTGAAATTAACATCTGTTTCTTTCTTAATAACTATATTCATTTTGAAAAAAATGCCCGTGGACCATCAATTACATGAATTCATTCAATTTAACATACAATTCAGTCCTTGATTTTGAATTGCATTTCTGATTGATATTATTTGTTGAATTCAAACTTAAAGAGTTGCTCCCATCATTTTTTGTTAACAAGCCTCTTCTTTTGATTCCAAACACACTTTTTGATACATTGATCATGAAGTATAACACATGTGGCTAAACAACCTAGTATATTAATTGATTCAAACAAGTATAAACACCAATAAAAATCCAAATCTATTTAAATCCATCGGACAAATGTGCCATTCATCATGGTTTGCATTTCGTACAAATGTTAACTGATTTCATTCCTAAATAATGAGAATTTCTAATCACCTCATGTTAATTCGGCTCCTCTTGTTGTTACCAAGACTATTTTTCATGCAATAACCTTGAAATTAACATTTGTTTCTTACTTAATAACTATATTCATTTTGAAAAAAATGCTCGTGGACCATTAATTACATGAATTCATTCAATTTAACAAACAATTCAATCCTTGATTTTGAATTGCATTTCTTATTGATATTATTTGTTGAAATCAAAATTAGAGAGTTGCCCCTATCATTTTTTGTTAACAAGCCTCTTCTTTTGATTCCAAACACACTTTTTGATACATTGATCACGAAGTTAAACACATGTGGCTAAACAACCTAGTATATTAATTGATTCAAACAAGTATAAACACTAATAAAATTCCAAATCCATTTAAATCCATTGGCAAAAGGTGCCATCCATCTGGGTTTGCATTTCGTACAAATGTTTACTAGATTAATTCATAAATAATGACAATTTCTAATGACCTCATGTTAATTCGGCTCCTCTTGTTGTTACCAGGACAATTTTTCATGCAATAACCTTGAAATTAACATCTGTTTCTTTCTTAATAACTATATTCATTTTGAAAAAAATGCCCGTGGACCATCAATTACATGAATTCATTCAATTTAACATACAATTCAGTCCTTGATTTTGAATTGCATTTCTGATTGATATTATTTGTTGAATTCAAAATTAAAGAGTTGCTCCCATCATTTTTGTTTAACAAGCCTCTTCTTTTGATTCCAAACACACTTTTTGATACATTGATCATGAAGTATAACACATGTGGCTAAACAACCTAGTATATTAATTGATTCAAACAAGTATAAACAGAAATAAAAATCCAAATCTATTTAAATCCATCGGCCAAAGGTGCCATTATTCTAGGTTTGCATTTCGTACAAATGTTAACTGGTTGAATTTCTAAATAATGAGAATTTCTAATCACCTCATGTTAATCAGGCTCCTCTTGTTGTTACCAGGACAATTTTTCATGCAATAACCTTGAAATTAACATCTGTTTCTTTCTTAATAACTATATTCATTTTGAAAAAAATGCCCGTGGACCATCAATTACATGAATTCATTGAATTTAACATACAATTCAGTCCTTGCTTTTGAATTGCATTTCTGATTGATATTATTTGTTGAATTCAAAATTAAAGAGTTGCTCCCATCATTTTTGGTTAACAAGCCTCTTCTTTTGATTCCAAACACACTTTTTGATACATTGATCATGAAGTATAACACATGTGGCTAAACAACCTAGTATATTAATTGATTCAAACAAGTATAAACAACAATAAAAATCCAAATCTATTTAAATCCATCGGACAAATGTGCCATTCATCATGGTTTGCATTTCGTACAAAAGTTAACTGATTTAAATCCACCTTATGTTAATTAGGTTCCTCTCGTTGTTACCAGGACTATTTTTCATGCAATAACCTTGAAATTAACATTTGTTTCTTTCTTAATAACTATATTCATTTTGAAAAAAATGCCCGTGGACCATTAATTACATGAATTCATTCAATTTAACAAACAATTCAGTCCTTGATTTTGAATTGCATTTCTTATTGATATTATTTGTTGAATTCAAAATCAGATAGTTTCTCCCATCATTTCTAGTTAGGAAGTTTCCTCTTTTGATTTGGAACACAGTGTTTGACACATAGATCATGAAATATAACACATGTGGCTAACCAACCAAGTATATTAATTGATTCAAACAAGTATAAACAGAAATAAAAATCCAAATCTATTTAAATCCATCGGCCAAAGGTGCCATTATTCTGTGTTTGCATTTCGTACAAATGTTAACTGGTTGAATTCCTAAATAATGAGAATTTCTAATCACCTCATGTTAATCAGGCTCCTCTTGTTGTTACCAAGACAAGTTTTCATGCAATAACTTTAAAATTAACTTTTGTCTCTTTCTTAATAACTATATTTATTTTGAAAAAAATGCCCGTGGACCATCAATTACATGAATTCATTCAATTTAACAAACAATTCAGTCCTTGATTTTGAATTGCATTTCTTATTGATATTATTTGTTGAAATCAAAATTAGAGAGTTGCCCCTATCATTTTTGGTTAACAAGCCTCTTCTTTTGATTCCAAACACACTTTTTGATACATTGATCACGAAGTATAACAAATGTGGCTAAACAACCTAGTATATTAATTGATTCAAACAAGTATAAACACTAATAAAATTCCAAATCCATTTAAATCCATGGCCAAAAGGTGCCATTCATCTGGGTTTGCATTTCGTACAAATGTTTACTGGCTTTAATTCCAAAATAATGACAATTTCTAATGACCTCATGTTAATTAGGCTCCTCTTGTTGTTACCAGGACTATTTTTCATGCAATAACCTTGAAATTAACATCTGTTTCTTTCTTCATAACTATATTCATTTTGAAAAAAATGCCCGTGGACCATCAATTACATGAATTCATTCAATTTAACAAACAATTCAGTCCTTGATTTTGAATTGCATTTCTTATTGATATTATTTGTTGAATTCAAAATCAGATAGTTTCTCCCATCATTTCTAGTTAGCAAGTTTCCTCTTTTGATTTGGAACACACTGTTTGACACATTGATCATGAAATATAACATATGTGGCTAAACAACCTAGTATATTAATTGATTCAAACAAGTATAAACAGAAATAAAATTCCAAATCTATTTAAATCCATCGGCCAAAGGTGCCATTATTCTGGGTTTGCATTTCGTACAAATGTTAACTGGTTGATTTCCTAAATAATGAGAATTTCTAATCACCTCATGTTAATCAGGCTCCTCTTGTTGTTACCAGAACTATTTTTCATGCAATAACTTTGAAATTAACTTTTGTCTCTTTCTTAATAACTATATTCATTTTGAAAAAAATGCCCGTGGACCATCAATTACATGAATCCATTCAATTTAACAAACAATTCAGTCCTTGATTTTGAATTGCATTTCTTATTGATATTATTTGTTGAAATAAAAATTAGAGAGTTGCCCCTATCATTTTTGGTTAACAAGCCTCTTCTTTTGATTCCAAACACACTTTTTGATACATTGGTCACGAAGTATAACACATGTGGCTAAACAACCTAGTATATTAATTGATTCAAACAAGTATAAACACTAATAAAATTCAAAATCCATTTAAATCCATTGGCAAAAGGTGTCATTCATCTGGGTTTGCATTTCGTACAAATGTCTACTGGTTTAATTCCTAAAGAATGACAATTTCTAATGACCTCATGTTAATTAGGCTCCTCTTGTTTTTACCAGGACTATTTTTCATGCAATAACCTTGAAATTAACATCTGTTTCTTTCTTAATAACTATATTCATTTTGAAAAAAATGCCCGTGGACCATCAATTACATGAATTCATTCAATTTAACATACAATTCAGACCTTGATTTTGAATTGCATTTCTGATTGATATTATTTGTTGAATTCAAACTTAAAGAGTTGCTCCCATCATTTTTTGTTAACAAGCCTCTTCTTTTGATTCCAAACACACTTTTTGATACATTGATCATGAAGTATAACACATGTGGCTAAACAACCTAGTATATTAATTGATTCAAACAAGTATAAACACCAATAAAAATCCAAATCTATTTAAATCCATCGGACAAATGTGCCATTCATCATGGTTTGCATTTCGTACAAATGTTAACTGATTTCATTCCTAAATAATGAGAATTTCTAATCACCTCATGTTAATTAGGCTCCTCTTGTTGTTGCCAGGACTATTTTTCATGCAATAACTTTGAAATTAACTTTTGTCTCTTTCTTAATAACTATATTCATTTTGAAAAAAATGCCCGTGGACCATCAATTACATGTATTCATTCAATTTAACAAACAATTCAGTCCTTGATTTTGAATTGCATTTCTTATTGATATTATTTGTTGAAATCAAAATTAGAGAGTTGCCCCTATCATTTTTGGTTAACAAGCCTCTTCTTTTGATACCAAACACACTTTTTGATACATTGATCACGAAGTATAACAAATGTGGCTAAACAACCTAGTATATTAATTGATTCAAACAAGTATAAACACTAATAAAATTCCAAATCCAATTAAATCCATGGCCAAAAGATGCCATTCATCTGGGTTTGCATTTCGTACAAATGTTTACTGGTTTAATTCCAAAATAATGACAATTTCTAATGACCTCATGTTAATTAGGCTCCTCTTGTTGTGTTACCAGGACTATTTTTCATGCAATAACCTTGAAATTAACAATTAACATCTGTTTCTTTCTTAATAACTATATTCGTTTTGAAAAAATGCCCATGGACCATCAATTATATGAATTCATTCAATTTAACATACAATTCAGTCCTTGATTTGAATTGCATTTCTGATTGATATTATTTGTTGAATTCAAAATTAAAGAGTTGCTCCCATCATTTTTGGTTAACAAGCCTCTTCTTTTGATTCCAAACACACTTTTTGATACATTGATCATGAAGTATAACACATGTGGCTAAACAACCTAGTATATTAATTGATTCAAACAAGTATAAACACCAATAAAAATCCAAATCTATTTAAATCCATCAGACAAAGGTGCCATTCATCAAGGTTTGCATTTCGTACAAATGTTAACTGATTTAATTCCTAAATAATGAGAATTTCTAATCACCTCATGTTAATTAGGCTCCTCTTGTTGTTACCAGGACTATTTATCATGCAATAACCTTGAAATTAACATTTGTTTTTTTCTTAATAACTATATTCATTTTGAAAAAAATACCCGTGGACCATTAATTACATGAATTCATTCAATTTCACAAACAATTCAGTCCTTGATTTTGAATTGCATTTCTTGTTGATATTATTTGTTGAATTCAAAATCAGATAGTTTCTCCCATCATTTCTAGTTAGCAAGTTTTCTCTTTTGATTTGGAACACACTGTTTGACACATTGATCATGAAATATAACATATATGGCTAAACAACCTAGTATATTAATTGATTCAAACAAGTATAAACAGAAATAAAAATCCAAATCTATTTAAATCCATCAGCCAAAGGTGCCATTATTCTGGGTTTGCATTTCGTACAAATGTTAACTGGTTGAATTCCTAAATAATGAGAATTTCTAATCACCTCATGTTAATGAGGCTCCTCTTGTTGTTACCAGGACTATTTTTCATGCAATAACTTTGAAATTAACTTTTGTCTCTTTCTTAATAACTATATTCATTTTGAAAAAAATGCCCGTGGACCATCAATTACATGAATCCATTCAATTTAACATTAAATTCAGTCCTTGATTTTGAATTGCATTTCTTATTGATATTATTTGTTGAATACAAAATTAGAGAGTTGCCCCTATCATTTTTGGTTAACAAGCCTCTTCTTTTGATTCCAAACACACTTTTTGATACATTGATCATGAAATATAACACATGTGGATAAACAACCTAGTCTATTAATTGATTCAAACAAGTATAAACACCAATAAAAATCCAAATCTATTTAAATCCATCGGCCAAAGGTGCCATTCATCATGGTTTGCATTTCGTACAAATGTTAACTGATTTCATTCCTAAATAATGAGAATTTCTAATCACCTCATGTTAATGAGGCTCCTCTTGTTGTTACCCGGACTATTTTTCATGCAATAACCTTGAAGTTAACTTTTGTTTCTTTCTTAATAACTATATTCATTTTGAAAAAAATGCCCGTGGACCATCAATTACATGAATTCATTCAATTTTTAACATACAATTCAGTCCTTGATTTTGAATTGCATTTCTTGTTGATATTATTTGTTGAATTCAAAATTAAAGAGTTGCTCCCACCATTTTTGGTTAACGAGCCTCTTCTTTTGACTCCAAACACACTTTTTGATACATTGATCGTGAAGTATAACACATGTGGCTAAACAACCTAGAATATTAATTGATTCAAACAAGTATAAACACCAATAAAAATCCAAATCTATTTAAATCCATTGGCCAAAGGTGCCATTATTCTAGGTTTTGCATTTCGTACAAATATTATCTTGTTTAATTCCTAAATAAAGAGAAATTCTAATCACCTCATGTTAATCAAGCTCCTCTTGTTGTTACAAGGACTATTTTTCATGCAATAACTTTGAAATTAACTTTTGTCTCTTTCTTAATAACTATATTCATTTTGAAAAAAATGCCCGTGGACCATCAATTACATGAATTCAGTCAATTTAACAAACAATTCGGTCCTTGATTTTGAATTGCATTTCTTAATGATATTATTTGTTGAAATCAAAATTAGAGAGTTGCCCCTATCATTTTTGGTTAACAAGCCTCTTCTTTTGATACCAAACACACTTTTTGATACATTGATCACGAAGTATAACAAATGTGGCTAAACAACCTAGTATATTAATTGATTCAAACAAGTATAAACACTAATAAAATTCCAAATCCAATTAAATCCATGGCCAAAAGATGCCATTCATCTGGGTTTGCATTTCGTACAAATGTTTACTGGTTTAATTCCAAAATAATGACAATTTCTAATGACCTCATGTTAATTAGGCTCCTCTTGTTGTTACCAGGACTATTTTTCATGCAATAACCTTGAAATTAACATCTGTTTCTTTCTTAATAACTATATTCGTTTTGAGAAAAATGCCCATGGACCATCAATTATATGAATTCATTCAATTTAACATACAATTCAGTCCTTGATTTGAATTGCATTTCTGATTGATATTATTTGTTGAATTCAAAATTAAAGAGTTGCTCCCATCATTTTTGGTTAACAAGCCTCTTCTTTTGATTCCAAACACACTTTTTGATACATTGATCATGAAGTATAACACATGTGGCTAAACAACCTAGTATATTAATTGATTCAAACAAGTATAAACACCAATAAAAATCCAAATCTATTTAAATCCATCAGACAAAGGTGCCATTCATCAAGGTTTGCATTTCGTACAAATGTTAACTGATTTAATTCCTAAATAATGAGAATTTCTAATCACCTCATGTTAATTAGGCTCCTCTTGTTGTTACCAGGACTATTTATCATGCAATAACCTTGAAATTAACATTTGTTTTTTTCTTAATAACTATATTCATTTTGAAAAAAATACCCGTGGACCATTAATTACATGAATTCATTCAATTTCACAAACAATTCAGTCCTTGATTTTGAATTGCATTTCTTGTTGATATTATTTGTTGAATTCAAAATCAGATAGTTTCTCCCATCATTTCTAGTTAGCAAGTTTTCTCTTTTGATTTGGAACACACTGTTTGACACATTGATCATGAAATATAACATATATGGCTAAACAACCTAGTATATTAATTGATTCAAACAAGTATAAACAGAAATAAAAATCCAAATCTATTTAAATCCATCGGCCAAAGGTGCCATTATTCTGGGTTTGCATTTCGTACAAATGTTAACTGGTTGAATTCCTAAATAATGAGAATTTCTAATCACCTCATGTTAATGAGGCTCCTCTTGTTGTTACCAGGACTATTTTTTCATGCAATAACTTTGAAATTAACTTTTGTCTCTTTCTTAATAACTATATTCATTTTGAAAAAAATGCCCCGTGGACCATCAATTACATGAATCCATTCAATTTAACATTAAATTCAGTCCTTGATTTTGAATTGCATTTCTTATTGATATTATTTGTTGAATACAAAATTAGAGAGTTGCCCCTATCATTTTTGGTTAACAAGCCTCTTCTTTTGATTCCAAACACACTTTTTGATACATTGATCATGAAATATAACACATGTGGATAAACAACCTAGTCTATTAATTGATTCAAACAAGTATAAACACCAATAAAAATCCAAATCTATTTAAATCCATCGGCCAAAGGTGCCATTCATCATGGTTTGCATTTCGTACAAATGTTAACTGATTTCATTCCTAAATAATGAGAATTTCTAATCACCTCATGTTAATGAGGCTCCTCTTGTTGTTACCCGGACTATTTTTCATGCAATAACCTTGAAGTTAACTTTTGTTTCTTTCTTAATAACTATATTCATTTTGAAAAAAATGCCCGTGGACCATCAATTACATGAATTCATTCAATTTAACATACAATTCAATCCTTGATTTTGAATTGCATTTCTTGTTGATATTATTTGTTGAATTCAAAATTAAAGAGTTGCTCCCACCATTTTTGGTTAACGAGCCTCTTCTTTTGACTCCAAACACACTTTTTGATACATTGATCGTGAAGTATAACACATGTGGCTAAACAACCTAGAATATTAATTGATTCAAACAAGTATAAACACCAATAAAAATCCAAATCTATTTAAATCCATTGGCCAAAGGTGCCATTATTCTAGGTTTTGCATTTCGTACAAATATTATCTTGTTTAATTCCTAAATAAAGAGAAATTCTAATCACCTCATGTTAATCAAGCTCCTCTTGTTGTTACAAGGACTATTTTTCATGCAATAACTTTGAAATTAACTTTTGTCTCTTTCTTAATAACTATATTCATTTTGAAAAAAATGCCCGTGGACCATCAATTACATGAATTCAGTCAATTTAACAAACAATTCGGTCCTTGATTTTGAATTGCATTTCTTAATGATATTATTTGTTGAAATCAAAATTAGAGAGTTGCCCCTATCATTTTTAGTTAACAAGCCTCTTCTTTTGATTCCAAACACACTTTTTGATACATTGATCACGAAGTATAACACATGTGGCTAAACAACCTAGTATATTAATTGATTCAAACAAGTATAAACACTAATAAAATTCCAAATCCATTTAAATCCATTGGCAAAAGGTGTCATTCATCTGGGTTTACATTTCGTACAAATGTCTACTGGTTTAATTCCTAAATAATGACAATTTCTAATGACCTCATGTTAATTAGGCTCCTCTTGTTGTTACCAGGACTATTTTTCATGCAATAACCTTGAAGTTAACTTTTGTTTCTTTCTTAATAACTATATTCAATTTGAAAAAACTGGCCGTGGACCATCAATTACATGGATTCATTCAATTTAACATACAATTCAGTCCTTGATTTTGAATTGCATTTCTGATTGATATTATTTGTTGAATTCAAACTTAAAGAGTTGCTCCCATCATTTTTGGTTAACAAGCCTCTTCTTTTGATTCCAAACACACTTTTTGATACATTGATCATGAAGTATAACACATGTGGCTAAACAACCTAGTATATTAATTGATTCAAACAAGTATAAACACCAATAAAAATCCAAATCTATTTAAATCCGTCAGACAAATGTGCCATTCATCATGGTTTGCATTTCGTACAAATGTTAACTGATTTAATTCCTAAATAATGAGAATTTCTAATCACCTCATGTTAATTAGGCTCCTCTTGTTGTTACTAGGACTATTTTTCATGCAATAACCTTGAAATTAACATTTGTTTCTTTCTTAATAACTATATTCATTTTGAAAAAAATGCCCGTGGACCATTAATTACATGAATTCATTCAATTTAACAAACAATTCAATCCTTGATTTTTAATTGCATTTCTTATTGATATTATTTGTTGAATTCAAAATCAGATAGTTTCTCCCATCATTTCTAGTTAGAAAGTTTCCTCTTTTGATTTGGAACACACTGTTTGACACATTGATCATGAAATATAACATATGTAGCTAAACAACCTAATATATTAATTGATTCAAACAAGTGTAAAATGAAATAAAAATCCAAATCTATTTAAATCCATCGGCCAAAGGTGCCATTATTCTGGGTTTGCATTTCGTACAAATGTTAACTGGTTGAATTCCTAAATAATGAGAATTTCTAATCACCTCATGTTAATCAGGCTCCTCTTGTTGTTACCAGGACTATTTTTCAAGCAATAACTTTGAAATTAACTTTTGTCTCTTTCTTAATAACTATATTCATTTTGAAAAAAATGCCCGTGGACCATCAATTACATGAATCCATTCAATTTAACATTAAATTCAGTTCTTGATTTTGAATTGCATTTCTTATTGATATTATTTATTGAATACAAAATTAGAGAGTTGTTCCTATCATTTTTGGTTAACAAGCCTCTTCTTTTGATTCCAAACACACTTTTTGATACATTGATCATGAAATATAACACATGTGGCTAAACAACCTAGTCTATTAATTGATTCAAACAAGTATAAACACCAATAAAAATCCAAATCTATTTAAATCCATCGGCCAAAGGTGCCATTCATCATGGTTTGCATTTCGTACAAATGTTAACTGATTTAATTCCTAAATAATGAGAATTTCTAATCACCTCATGTTAATTAGGCTCCTCTTGTTGTTACCAGGACTATTTTTCATTCAATAACCTTGAAATTAACATTTGTTTCTTTCTTAATAACTATATTCATTTTGAAAAAAATGCCCGTGGACCATTAATTACATGAATTCATTCAATTTAACAAACAATTCAGTCCTTGATTTTGAATTGCATTTCTTATTGATATTATTTGTTGAATTCAAAATCAGATAGTTTCTCCCATCATTTCTAGTTAGCAAGTTTCCTCTTTTGATTTGGAACACACTGTTTGACACATTGATCATGAAATATAACATATGTGGCTAAACAACCTAGTATATTAATTGATTCAAACAAGTATAAACAGAAATAAAAATCCAAATCTATTTAAATCCATCGGCAAAGGTGCCATTATTCTGGGTTTGCATTTCGTACAAATGTTAACTGGTTGAATTCCTAAATAATGAGAATTTCTAATCACCTCATGTTAATCAGGCTCCTCTTGTTGTTACCAGGACTATTGTTCATGCAATAACTTTGAAATTAACTTTTGTCTCTTTCTTAATAACTATATTCATTTTGAAAAAAATGCCCGTGGACCATCAATTACATGAAGTCATTCAATTTAACAAACAATTCGGTCCTTGATTTTGAATTGCATTTCTTATTGATATTATTTGTTGAAATCAAAATTAGAGAGTTGCCCCTATCATTTTTGGTTAACAAGCCTCTTCTTTTGATTCCAAACACACTTTTCGATACATTGATCACGAAGTATAACACATGTGGCTAAACAACCTAGTATATTAATTGATTCAAACAAGTATAAACACTAATAAAATTCCAAATCCATTTAAATCCATTGACAAAAGGTGTCATTCATCTGGGTTTGCATTTCGTACAAATGTCTACTGGTTTAATTCCTAAATAATGACAATTTCTAATGAGCTCATGTTAATTACGGTCCTCTTGTTGTTACCAGGACAATTTTTCATGCAATAACCTTGAAATTAACATCTGTTTCTTTCTTAAGAACTATATTCATTTTGAAAAAAATGCCCGTGGACCATCAATTACATGAATTCATTCAATTTAACATACAATTCAGTCCTTGATTTTGAATTGCATTTCTGATTGATATTATTTGTTGAATTCAAACTTAAAGAGTTGCTCCCATCATTTTTGGTTAACAAGCCTCTTCTTTTGATTCCAAACACACTTTTTGATACATTGATCATGAAGTATAACACATGCGGCTAAACAACCTAGTAAATTAATTGATTCAAACAAGTAAAAACACAAATAAAAGTCCAAATCTATTTAAATCCATCGGACAAATGTGTCATTCATCATGGTTTGCATTTCGTACAAATGTTAACTGATTTAATTCCTAAATAATGAGAATTTCTAATCACCTCATGTTAATTAGGCTCCTCTTGTTGTTACCAGGACTATTTTTCATGCAATAACCTTGAAATTAACATTTGTTTCTTTCTTAATAACTATATTCATTTTGAAAAAAATACCCGTGGACCATTAATTACATGAATTCATTCAATTTCACAAACAATTCAGTCCTAGATTTTGAATTGCATTTCTTGTTGATATTATTTGTTGAATTCAAAATCAGATAGTTTCTCCCATCATTTCTAGTGAGCAAGTTTTCTCTTTTGATTTGGAACACACTGTTTGACACATTGATCATGAAATATAACATATGTGGCTAAACAACCTAGTATATTAATTGATTCAAACAAGTATAAACAGAAATAAAAATCCAAATCTATTTAAATCCATCGGCCAAAGGTGCCATTATTCTGGGTTTGCATTTCGTACAAATGTTAACTGGTTGAATTCCTAAATAATGAGAATTTCTAATCACCTCATGTTAATCAGGCTCCTCTTGTTGTTACCAGGACTATTTTTCATGCAATAACTTTGAAATTAACTTTTGTCTCTTTCTTAATAACTATATTCATTTTGAAAAAAATGCCCGTGGACCATCAATTACATGAATCCATTCAATTTAACATTAAATTCAGTCCTTGATTTTGAATTGCATTTCTTATTGATATTATTTGTTGAATACAAAATTAGAGAGTTGCTCCTATCATTTTTGGTTAACAAGCCTCTTCTTTTGATTCCAAACACACTTTTTGATACATTGATCATGAAATATAACACATGTGGCTAAACAACCTAGTCTATTAATTGATTCAAACAAGTATAAACACCAATAAAAATCCAAATCTATTTAAATCCATCGGCCAAAGGTGCCATTCATCATGGTTTGCATTTCGTACAAATGTTAACTGATTTAATTCCTAAATAATGAGAATTTCTAATCACCTCATGTTAATGAGGCTCCTCTTGTTGTTACCAGGACTATTTTTCATGCAATAACCTTGAAGTTAACTTTTGTTTCTTTCTTAATAACTATATTCATTTTGAAAAAAATGGCCGTGGACCATCAATTACATGAATTCATTCAATTTAACATACAATTCAGTCCTTGATTTTGAATTGCATTTCTTGTTGATATTATTTGTTGAATTCAAAATTAAAGAGTTGCTCCCATCATTTTTGGTTAACAAGCCTCTTCTTTTGACTCCAAACACACTTTTTGATACATTGATCGTGAAGTATAACACATGTGGCTAAACAACCTAGAATATTAAATGATTCAAACAAGTATAAACACCAATAAAAATCCAAATCTATTTAAATCCATCGGCTAAAGGTGCCATTATTCTAGGTATTGCATTTCGTACAAATATTATCTGGTTTAATTCCTAAATAATGAGAAATTCTAATCACCTCATGTTAATCAGGCTCCTCTTGTTGTTACCAGGACTATTTTTCATGCAATAACTTTGAAATTAACTTTTGTCTCTTTCTTAATAACTATATTCATTTTGAAAAAAATGCCCGTGGACCATCAATTACATGAATTCATTCAATTTAACAAACAATTCGGTCCTTGATTTTGAATTGCATTTCTTATTGATATTATTTGTTGAAATCAAAATTAGAGAGTTGCCCCTATCATTTTTGGTTAACAAGCCTCTTCTTTTGATTCCAAACACACTTTTTGATACATTGATCACGAAGTATAACACATGTGGCTAAACAACCTAGTATATTAATTGATTCAAACAAGTATAAACACTAATAAAATTCCAAATCCATTTAAATCCATTGGCAAAAGGTGTCATTCATCTGGGTTTGCATTTCGTACAAATGTCTACTGGTTTAATTCCTAAATAATGACAATTTCTAATGACCTCATGTTAATTAGGCTCCTCTTGTTGTTACCAGGACTATTTTTCATGCAATAACCTTGAAATTAACATCTGTTTCTTTCTTAATAACTATATTCATTTTGAAAAAAAATGCCCATGGACCATCAATTACATGAATTCATTCAATTTAACATAAAATTCAGTCCTTGATTTTGAATTGCATTTCTGATTGATATTATTTGTTGAATTCAAACTTAAAGAGTTGCTCCCATCATTTTTGGTTAACAAGCCTCTTCTTTTGATTCCAAACACACTTTTTGATACATTGATCATGAAGTATAACACATGTGGCTAAACAACCTAGTATATTAATTGATTCAAACAAGTATAAACACCAATAAAAATCCAAATCTATTTAAATCCATCGGACAAATGTGCCATTCATCATGGTTTGCATTTCGTACAAATGTTAACTGATTTAATTCCTAAATAATGAGAATTTCTAATCACCTCATGTTAATTAGGCTCCTCTTGTTGTTACCAGGACTATTTTTCATGCAATAACCTTGAAATTAACATTTGTTTCTTTCTTAATAACTATATTCATTTTGAAAAAAATGCCCGTGGACCATTAATTACATGAATTCATTCAATTTAACAAACAATTCAGTCCTTGATTTTGAATTGCATTTCTTATTGATATTATTTGTTGAATTCAAAATCAGATAGTTTCTCCCATCATTTCTAGTTAGCAAGTTTCCTCTTTTGATTTGGAACACAATGTTTGACACATTGATCATGAAATATAACAAATGTAGCTAAACAACCTAGTATATTAATTGATTCAAACAAGTGTAAAATGAAATAAAAATCCAAATCTATTTAAATCCATCGGCCAAAGGTGCCATTATTCTGGGTTTGCATTTCGTACAAATGTTAACTGGTTGAATTCCTAAATAATGAGAATTTCTAATCACCTCATGTTAATCAGGCTCCTCTTGTTGTTACCAGGACTATTTTTCATGCAATAACTTTGAAATTAACTTTTGTCTCTTTCTTAATAACTATATTCATTTTGAAAAAAATGCCCGTGGACCATCAATTACATGAATCCATTCAATTTAACATTAAATTCAGTCCTTGATTTTGAATTGCATTTCTTATTGATATTATTTGTTGAATACAAAATTAGAGAGTTGCTCCTATCATTTTTGGTTAACAAGCCTCTTCTTTTGATTCCAAACACACTTTTTGATACATTGATCATGAAATATAACACATGTGGCTAAACAACCTAGTCTATGAATTGATTCAAACAAGTATA
>JBAPLH010001670.1:0-29962 GCA_037897445.1 Ceriops zippeliana
CAGTTTTCTTCTTGATTATAAGATTAGTAAAAATGGAGACACAAGATAACAATCATAGTTTATTGCAACTTAAATAGTCCTTGTAAACACTCAAAAAGGAGCGTGTGTTTACGCATAAAGTGGATGAATAGAAGCGGACTCAATAGTTAGGAAATAAACCACTGTCATATTAGTACGGGAGACAAGCAAACAAAGAAGAATGAGTCCTTTTGGGTGATGAAACTAAACACAATTTAAATTTTCAATAGTGCCATCGAACATGATTTTGTTTTATAATAATTAATAATACTATGTAATTTAGTTATAAAAGTTAATCTCATGATCCATTGGTGTCAAAAAAGTTGCTGTTTGAGGACCAAAAGACAAGTTTTCCAAACCAGAAATGTTTTGAGGATTTGTTTATTTTGGAATTCAACCAATTAACATTAATAAGAAAACCCTAATGTGAAGATCATGAACCCCATTGTTTTGATTGTATTGATTGATGAATTGTATAGATATGGACATTTTCTTCTTGATGAATAGAGTTGTTAATAAGGAGGAGAAAAAAGATAATTTCATGGTTATTGCAACAAAAAAAAAGTGCTTTTGTAACAACAATAGGATCCTGTTAGCATAAAGTGAATAGAAAGACTCATTATTTAGGAAATAAGCCACTTCACATTAGTATGAAAAAGAAAATTAAGATGAATGACTCCTTTTGGGTGATGAAAACTGAAAAAACACATTTATATTTTCAATAGTGCATTGACATATTTGTTTTAATTAATATACAATGTAATTTAGTTATAAATGTTAATCTCATGATCATTGTGTCAAAAGAGTGTGTTTGGGTACCAAAAGACAAGTCTTCCAAACCAGAAATGTTCTGAGGGATTGTTTATTTTGGAATTCATCTAATTAACATCAATAAGAAACCCTAATGAAGATCATGAACCCCATTGTTTGATTGTACTGAATGAATTGTATGGATTATGGACATTTTCTTCTTGATGAATAGAGTTGTTTAATAAGGAGATCATAAAAGCTAATTTCATGTTATTACAAGAAAAAATAGTGCTTTGTAACAATAAAAGGAGCTTGTTTAGCATAAAGGGAATAGAAGGACTCATTATTTAGGAAATAAACCACTTCACATTAGTACGAAAAGCAAAACTAAGATGAATGAGTCCTTTGGCTGATGAAACTAAACACATTTAAATTTTCAATATTGTGCATCGACATGTTTGTTTGAATTAATATACTATGTAATTTAGTTATAAAAGTTAATCTCATGTCTCCATTTGTGTCAAAAAGTGTGTTTGGGTCCAAAAGACAATGTTTTCCAAACCAGAAATGTTTTGATGGATTGTTTATTTTGGAATTCAACCAATTAACATCAATAAGAAACCCTAATGAAGATCATGAAACCCATTGTTTGATTGTATTGAATGAATTGTATGGATATGGACATTTTCTTCTTGATGATTAGAGTTGTTAATAAGGAGACAAAAGATAATTTCATGGTTATTACAAGAAAAATAGTCCTTGTAACAATAAAAGGAGCTTGTTTAGCATAAAGGTGAATAGAAAGGACTCATTATTTAGGAAATAAACCACTTCACATTATGTACAAAAAAGCAAAACTAAGATGAATGAGTCCTTTGGGTGATGAAACTTAAGACATTTAAAATTTCAATAGTGCATCGACATGTTTGTTTTAATTATATGGACTACTTGTGAATTTAGTTATAAAAGTTAATCTCATGATCATTGTGTCAAAAAAGTGTGTTTGGGTACCAAAAGATACAAGTTTTTCCAAAACCAGAAAATGTTCTGAGGATTGTTTTATTTTGGAATTCAACTAATTAACATCAATAAGAAAACCAATAATGAAGAATCATGAACCCCATTGTTTGATTGTATTGAATGAATTGTATAGATATGGACATTTTCTTCTTGATGAATAGAGTTGTTAATAAGGAGACAAAAGATAATTTCATTGGTTATTGCAGAAAAATAGTGCTTGTAACAACAAAAGAGCTTGTTAGCATAAAGTGAATAGAAAGGACTCATTATTTAGGAAATAAGCCACTTCACATTAGTACGAAATGAAAATTAAGATGAATGAGTCCTTTGGGTGATGAAAACTAAACACATTTAAATTGTCAGATAGTGCATTGACCATGTTTGTTTTAATTAATTATAACTATGTAATTTAGTTCATAAATGTTAATCTCATGATCATTGTGTCAAAAAGTGTGTTTGGGTCCAAAAGACAACTTGTTCCAAACCTAGAAATGTTCTGAGGGGATTGTTTATTTTGGAATTCAACTAATTAACATCAATAAGAAAAAAACCTAATGAAGATCATGAACCCTTTGTTTGATTGTATTGAATGAATTGTATAGATATGGACATTTTCTTCTTGATGAATAGAGTTGTTAATAAGGAGACAAAAGATAAATTTCATGGTTATTGCAAGAAAAAATAGTGCTTGTAAACAACAAAAGGAGCCTTGTTTAGCATAAAGTGAATAGAAGGACTCATTATTTAGGAAATAAACCACTTCACATTAGTACCGAAAAGCAAACTAAGATGAATGAGATCCTTTGGGTGAATGAATCTCTAAACACATTTAAATTTTCAATAGGTGCATCGACATGATTGTTTTAATTAATATTACTATGTAATTTAGTTATAAATGTGTTAATCTGCAGTGATCATTGTGTCAAAAAGTGTGTTTGAAAAACAAATAAAAAATCAAAAGACAAAGTTTTCCAAACTCAGAAATGTTCTGATGGATTGTTTATTTTGGAATTCAAACCATTTTATTTAACATCAATAAGAAACCCTAATGAAGATCATGAACCCCATTGTTTGATTGTATTGAATTGAATTGTTATAGATATATGGACATTTTCTCTTGATGAATAGAGTTGTTAATAAGGAGACAAAAGATAATTTCATGGTTATTGCAAGAAAAATGTAGTGCTTTGTAACAACAAAAGGAGCTTGTTTAGCATAAACGTGAATAGAAAGGACTTCATTATTTAGGAAATTAAACCACTTCACAATTAGTACGAAAAGCAAACTAAGATGAAATGAGTCCTTTGGTGATGAAACTAAACACATTTAAATTTTCAAAAATAGTGCAGCATCGACAATTTGTTTTTAATTAATATATACTATGTAATTTAGTTAATAAATGTTAATCTAATGATCATTGTCGTCAAAAAAGTGTGTTTCGGGTACAAAAGACAAGTCTTTCCAAACCAGAAATGTTTCTGAGGGATTGTTTATTTTTGGAATTCAACCAATTAACATCAATAAGAAACCCTAATGAAGATCATGAAACCCCATTGTTTGATTGTATTGAATGAATTGTATAGATATGGACATTTTCTTCTTGATGAAATAGAGTTGTTAATAAGGAGACAAAAGATAATTTCATGGGTTATTGCATGAAAAAATAGTGCTTGTAACAACAAAAGGAGCTTGTTTAGCATAAAGTGAATAGAAGGACTCATTATTTTAGAAATAAACTGTAATTCACATTAGTACGAAAAGCAAACTAAGATGAATGAGTCCTTTGGGTGATGAAAACTAAACACATTTAAATTTTCAATAGTGCATCTGACATGTTTGTTTTAATTAATATACTATGTAATTTAGTTTATAAAAGTTAATCTCATGATCATTGTGTCAAAAAAGTGTGTTTTGGGTACAAAAGACAAGTGGTTCCAAACCAGAAATGTTCTGAGGGATTGTTTATTTTGGAATTCAACCAATTAACATCAATAAGAAAACCCTAATGAAGATCATGAACCCCATTGTTTGATTGTATTTGAATGAATTGTATAGATATGGACATTTTCGTTTCTTGATGAAATAGAGTTGTTAATAAGGAGACAAAAGATAATTTCATGGTTATTGCAAGAAAAATAGTGCCTTGTAACAACAAAATGGAGCTTGTTTAGCATAAAGTGAATAGAAGGACTCATTATTTAGGAAATAAACAACATCACATTAGTACGAAAAGCAAACTAAGATGAATGAGTCCTTTGGGTGATGAAACTAAACACATTTAAATTTTCAATAGTGCATCTACATGTTTGTTTTAATTAAATATACTGTTGTAATTTAGTTATAAAAGTTAATCTCATGATCATTGTGTCAAAAAGTGTGTTTTGGGTCCAAAAGACAACTGTTCCCAAACCAGAAATGTTTATGAGGGATTGTTTATTTTGGAATTCAACCAATTAACATCAATAAGAAACCCTAATGAAGATCATGAACCCCATTGTTTGATTGTATTGAATGAATTGTATAGATTATGGACAATTTTCTTTCTTGATGAATAGAGTTGTTAATAAGGAGACAAAAGATAATTTCATGGGTTATTGCATGAAAAATAGTGCTTTGTAACAACAAAAGGAGCCCGTGTTTAGCATAAAGTGAATAGAAGGACTCATTATTTAGGAAATAAACCAATTTCACATTAGTACGAAATGCAAACTAAGATGCGAATGAGTCCTTTGAAACGGGTGATGAAAACTAAACACATTTAAATTTTCAATAGTGCATCGACATGTTTGTTTTTAATTAATATACTATGTAATTTAGTTATAAATGTTAATCTCATGATCATATGTTGTCAAAAAGTGTGTTTGGGGTCCAAAAGACAACTGTGTTCCAAACCAGAAATGTTTCTGATGGATTGTTTATTTTGGAATTCAACCAATTAACATCAATAAGAAACCCTAATGAAGATCATGAACCCCATTGTTTGATTGTATTGAAATGAATTGTTTAGATATGGACATTTTCTTCTTGATGAATAGAGTTGTTAATAAGGAGACAAAAGTTATAATTTCTCATGGTTATTGCATGAAAAATAGTGCTTGTAACAACAAAAGGAGCTTGTTTAGGCATAAAGTGACAAGAAGGACTCATTATTTAGAGAAATAAACCGAATTCACACATTAGTACGAAAAGCGAAAATTAAGATGAATGAGTCGTCCTTGGGTGATGAAACTAAACACATTTAAATTTTCAATAGTGCATCGACATGTTTGTTTTAATTAATATACTGTATGTAATTTAGTTATAAAATGTAAATCTTAATGATCATTGTGTCAAAAAGTGAGTGTTTGGGTCCAAAAGACAACAACTGTTCCAAACCAGAAATGTTCTGAGGGATTGTATTATTTTGGAATTCAACCAATTAACATCAATAAGAAACCCTAATGAAGATCATGAACCCCATTGTTTGATTGTATTGAATGAATTGTATAGATATGGACATTTTCTTCTTGATGAATAGAGTTGTTAATAAGGAGACAAAAGATAATTTCATGGTTATTGCAAGAAAAAATAGTGCTTTGTAACAACAAAAGGAGCTTGTTTAGCATAAAGTGAATAGAAGGACTCATTATTTAGGGAAATAAACCAATTCACATTAGTACGAAAAGCAAACTAAGATGAATGAGTCCTTTGGGTGATGAAACTAAACACATTTAAAATTTTCAATAGTGCATCGACATGTTTGTTTTAATTAATATACTATGTAATTTAGTTTATAAATGTTAATCTCATGATCATTGTGTCAAAAAGTGTGTTTGGGTCCAAAAGACACAAGTGTTTTCCAAAACCAGAAAAATGTTCTGATAAGGATTGTTTATTTTGGAATTCAACCAATTAACATCAATAAGAAAACCCTAATGAAGATCATGAACCCCCCATTGTTTGATTGTATTGAATGAATTGTACAGATATGGACATTTTTCTTCTTGATGAATAGAGTTGTTAATAAGGAGACAAAAGATAATTTCATGGTTATTGCATGAAAAATAGTTGCTTGTAACAACAAAAGGAGCTTGTTTAGCATAAAGGGGAATAGAAAGGGACTCATTATTTAGGAAAATAAACGACTTCACATTAGTACGAAAAAGCAAACTAAGATGAATGAGTCCTTTGGGGTGATGAAACTAAAACACATTTAAATTTTCAATAGTGCACTTCGACATGTTTGTTTTAATTAATATACTATATGTAATTTAGTTATAAATGTTAATCTCAATGAATGATCATTGTGTCAAAAAGTGTGTTTGGGGTCCAAAAGACAAGTGTGTTCCCAAAACCAGAAATGTTTTGAGGGATTGTTTATTTTGGAAATTCAAACCAATTAACACATCAATAAGAAAACCCTAATGAAGATCATGAACCCCATTGTTTGATTGTATTGAATGAATTGTATAGATATGGACATTTTCTTCTTGATGAATAGAGTTGTTAATAAGGAGACAAAAGATAATTTCATGGTTATTGCAAGAAAAATAGTGCTTGTAACAACAAAAAGGAGCTTGTTTAGCATAAAGTGAATAGAAGGACTCATTATTTAGGAAATAAACCACTTCACATTAGTACGAAAAAAGCAAAACTAAGATGAATGAGTCCTTTGGGTGATGAAACTAAACTAAACACATTTAAATTTTCAATAGTGCATCTACATGTTTGTTTTAATTAATATACTATGTAATTTAGTTATAAAATGTTAATCTCATGATCATATGTGTCAAAAAAAGTGTGTTTGGGGTCCAAAAGACAAGTTTCCAAACCAGAAATGTTCTGAGGGATTGTTTTATTTTGGAATTCAACCAATTAACATCAATAAGAAACCCTAATGAAGATCATGAACCCCATTGTTTGATTGTATTGAATGTAATTGTAATAGATATGGACATTTTCTTCTTGATGAATAGAGTTGTTAATAAGGAGACCAAAGATAATTTTCATGGTAATATTGCATGAAAAATAGTGCTTTGTAACAACAAAAGGAGCTTGTTTAGCATAAAGTGAATAGAAAGACTCAATATTATTTAGGAAATAAAACCAATTCACATTAGTATGATAAAAGCAAACTAAGATGAATGAGTCCCTTTGGGTGATGAAACTAAACACATTTAAATTTTCAATAGTGCATCTACATGTTTGTTTTAATTAATAATATACTATGTAATTTAGTTATAAATGTTAATCTAATGATCATTGTGTGTCAAAAGTGTGTGTTGGGTACATAAAAACACAAGTGTTCCAAACCAGAAATGTTCTGAGGGATTGTTTTATTTTGGAATTCAAAACCAATTTACATCAATAAGAAACCCTAATGAAGATCATGAACCCCATTGTTTGATTGTATTGAATGAATTGTATAGATATGGACATTTTCTTCTTGATGAATAGAGTTGTTAATAAGGAGACAAAAGATAATTTCATGGTATTATTGCATGTAAAAAATAGTGCTTGTAACAACAAAAGGAGCTTGTTTAGCATAAAGTGAATAGAAGGACTCATTTATTTTAGGAAATAAACCAATTCACATTAGTACGAAAAAAGCAAACTAAGATGAATGAGTCCTTTGGGTGATGAAACTAAAACACATTTTAAATTTTCAATAGTGCATTCGACATGTTTGTTTTAATTAATTATACTATGTAATTTAGTTATAAATGTTAATCTCATGATCATTGTGTCTCAAAAGGGAGTTTGGGTCCAAAAGACCAAGTGTTCCAAACCAGAAATGTTTTCTGATGGATTGTTTATTTTTGGAATTCAAAACACAATTAACATCAATAAGAGAAACCCTAATGAAGATCACTGAACCCCATTGTTTGATTGTATTGAATGAATTGTATAGATATGGACCATTTTCTTCTTGATGAATAGAGTTTGTTAATAAGGAGACAAAAGATTAGATAATCTTCATGGTTATTAACATGAAAAAATAGTGCTTGTAACAATATAAAAGGAGCGTGTTTAGCATAAAGTGAATAGAAGGACTCATTATTTAGGGAAATAAACCACTTCACCTTAGTACAAAAAAGCAAACTAAGATGAATGAGTCCTTTGGGTGATGAAACTAACACATTTAAATTTTCAATAGTGCATCGACATGTTTTTTTTAATTATATACACTATGTAATTTAGTTATAAATGTTAATCTATAAAAATTCCATTGTGTTCAAAAAGTGCTGTTTTGGGTACCAAAAGACAAAGTTTTCCACAACCAGAAATGTTCTGACTGGGATTGTTTATTTTGGAATTCAACCAATTAACATCAATAAGAAAACCCTAATGAAGATCATGAAACCCCATTGTTTGATTGTATTGAATGAATTGTAAAGATACGGACATTTTCTTCTTGTAGAATAGAGTTGTTAATAAGGAGACAAAAGATAATTTCATGGTTATTGCAATGAAAAATAGTGCTTGTAACAACAAAAGGAGCCTTGTTTAGCATAAAGTGAATAGAAAGGACTCATTATTTTAGGAAATAAACCAATTCATTTAGTATGAAAAGGCAAACTAAGATGAATGAGTCCTTTGGGTGATTGAAACTTAAACACATTTAAATTTTCAATAGTGCATCTGAGCCATTATTTTTTTTAATTAATATACTGTGTAATTTAGTTATATAAAAGTATAATCTCGATGATCATTGTGTCAAAAAGTGTGTTTTGGGGTTCCAAAAGACAAGTATTTCCAAACCCACAGAAATGTTTCTGAGGGATTAGTTTATTTTGGAATTCAACCAATTAACATCAATAAGAAACCCTAATGAAGATCTCATGAACCCCATTGTTTGATTGTATTGAATGAAATTGTATAGATATGGACATTTTTCTTCTTGATGAAAAGAGTGTTTGTAAAATAAGAGCCTGTTAGCAAAAGATAATTTTCATGGTTATTGCAGGAAAACAAAAATAGTGCTTTTGGGTGATTGAGCTAAACAACAAAAAGATGAGCTTGTTTTAGCATATAAAGTGATCTAGAAGGGACTCATTATTTAGGAAATAATAGGAACGAGGTACTTCACATTAGTACGAAAATCAAAAAACTAAGATGAATGAGTCCTTTGGGTGATGAGTTAAATAAACACAGATTTAAAACAAAAAATCGTGCATGTAACAACCTTGTGTTTCGAATGCTTAAATTAATATACTCAATGTAGGAAAACTAATTTCCAAGTTATTAAATGACTCCTTAATCATACACATTTAATGATCAATAGTGTCAAAAAGTGTGTTTTGGGTCTCCAAAAGACAATTTTAGTCTGTTCCAAACTCAGAAATATTCTACTGGGATATTCTTATCTTTTGGAAATTTCATCCTAATTAACATCAATAAGAAACCCTAATGAAGATCATGAACCCCATTGTTTGATTGTATTGAATGAATTGTCATGATATGGACAATTTTCTAAGTCTTGATGAATAGAGGTTGTTAATAAGGAGACAAAAGATAAATTTCATGGTTATTGCATGGAAAAATAGTGCTTTGTAACAACAAAAGGAGCTTGTTTAGCCATAAGATGTGAATAAAAGGCACTCATTATAATTTGGAAATAAACCACTTCACATTAGTTACGAAAAGCAAACTAAGATGTGAATGAGTTCCTTTGGGATGATGAAACTGAAACACATTTAGAATTATGAATATAGTGCATCGGACATGTTTGTTTTAATTAATATACTATGAATTAATTTAGTTATAAATGTTAATCTCTCCATTTTTGTGTCAAAAGTGTGTTTGGGACCAAAAGACAGTTTTCCAAACCCAGAAATGTATTCTGATCGGAAATTGATTTTATTTTGGAATTCAACCCAATTAACATCAATAGAAACCCTAATGAAGATCATGAACCCCATTGTATGATTGTATTGAATGAATTGTATGGATATGGACATTTTTTCTTCTTGATGAATAGAGTTGTTAATAAGGAGACAAAAGATAATTTCATGGTTATTGCAAGAAAAATATCCTTGTAACAACAAAAGGAGCTTGTTTAGCATAAAGTGAATAGAAGGACTCATTATTTAGGAAATAAACCAACATCCACATTAGTACGAAAAGCAAAATAAGATGAATGAGGTCCTTTGGGTGATGAAACTAAACACATTTAAATTTTTCAATAGTGCATCTCACATGTTTATTTTAATTAATATACTACGTAATTTAGTTATAAAAGTTAATCTCATGTCCATTGTGTCAAAAAAAGTTGTGTTTTGGGTCCAAAAGACAAAGTTTCCAAACCAGAAATGTTTTGAGGGATTGTTTATTTTGGAATTCAACCAATTAACATCAATAAGAAAACCCTAATGAAGATCATGAACCCCATTGTTTGATTGTATTGAATGAATTGTATAGATATGGACATTTTCTTCTTGATGAATAGAGTTGTTAATAGAAAGGAGACAAAAGATAATTTCATGGTTATTATTGCACGAAAAATAGTGCTAACATGTAAAACAACAAGAGTTGCTTTAGCATAATGTGAATAGAAAGGGACTCATTATTTTGGAAATAAACCACTTCACCATTAGTACGAAAAGCAAAACTAAGATGAATGAGTCCTTTGGGTGATGAAACTAAACACATTTAAATTTTCAATACTTTGCATCGACATGTTTGTTTTTAATTAATATACTATGTAATTTAGTTATTAAATGTTAATCTCAATGTCATTGTGTCAAAAAGTGTGTGTTTGGGTCCAAAAGACAAAGTTTCACCAAACCAAAATTGTTCTGAAGGATTGTTTATTTTGGAATTCATCCAATTAACATCAATAAGAAACCTAATGAAGATCATGAAACCCCATTGTTTGATTGTATTGAATGAATTGTATAGATATGGACATTTTCTTCTTGATGAATAGACTTAATAAGGAGACAAAAGATAATTTCATGGTTTTGCCGGGAAAAAAAATGTCTTGTAACAAACAAAAGGAGCTTGTTTAGCATAAAGTGAATAGAAGGGACTCATTTATTTTGGAAATAAACCATTTCACATTAGTACGAAATGCCAAACTAAGATGAATGAGTCCTTTGGGTGATGATGAACTAAACACATTTAAATTTTCATATAGTGCAGCTGACATGTTTGTTTTAATTAATTATACTATGTAATTTAGTTATCAAAAATGTTATCTCATGATCATTGTGTCAAAAAGTGTGTTTAACCAAAAGACAAGTGTTCCAAAACCAGAAAATGTTCTGAGGATTGTTAATTTTGGAATTCAACCAATTAACATCAATAAGAAACCCCTAATGAAGACATGGAACCCCATTGTTTGATTGTATTGAATGAATTGTATAGATATGGACATTTTTCATCTTGATGAATAGAGTTGTTAATAAGGACAAGAAAGAGTAATTTCATGGTTATTGCTTGAAAAATAGTGCTTGTAACAACAAAAGGAGCTGTTTAGCATAAAGTGAATAGGAAGGACTCATTATTTAGGAAATAACCAAATTCAGCTTTAGTACAAAAAGAAAAACTAAGATGAATGAGTCCTTTGGTTGATGAAACTAAACAACATTTAAATTTTCAACAGTGCATCGACATGTTTGTTTTAATAATATACTATGTAATTTAGTTATAAATGTTAATCTCATGATCATTGTGTCAAAAAGTGTGTTTTGGTACCAAAAGACAAGTGTTCCAAACCAGGAAATGTTCTTGAGGGATTGTTATTTTGGAATTCAACCGAATTAACATCAATAAAAGAAAACCCTATATGAAAGATCATGAACCCAATTGTTTGATTGTATTGAATGAATTGTATAGATATGGACATTTTCTTCTTGATGAATAGAGTTGTTAATAAGGAGACAAAAGATAATTTCATGGTTATTGGCATGAAAAAATAGTGCTTGTAACAACAAAAAGGAGCTTGTTTAGCATAAAGTGAAATAGAAGGATCTCATTTATTTAGGAAATAAAACCACTCTTCACATTAGTACGAAAAGCAAACTAAGATGAATGATGATGAGTCCTTTGGGGGTGATGAAACTAAACACATTTAAATTTTCAAATAATGCATCGACATGTTTGTTTTAATTAAATACTACTATGTAATTTAGTTATAAATGTTAATCTCATGATCATTGTGTCAAAAAGTGTGTTTTGGGTCCAAAAGACAAGTGTTCCAAACCAGAAATGTTACTGAGGATTGTTTATTTTGGGAATTCAACCAATTAACATCAATAAGAAAACCTAATGAAGATCATGAACCCCATTGTTTGATTGTATTGAGATGAAATTGTATGGTATATGGACATTTTCTTCTTGATGAATAGAGTTGTCTGTTTCTTTAACATAAGGGAGACAAAAGATAATATTCATGGTTATTGCAAGAAAAATAGTGCTTGTAACAACAAAAGGAGAGCTTGTTTAGCATAAAGTGAATAGAAGTGACTCATTATTTAGGAAATAAACCAATTCACATTAGTACAAAAAGCAAACTATAGATTGAATGAGTCCTTTGGGTGATGAAACTAAACACATTTAAATTTTTCAATAGTGCATCGACATGTTTGTTTTAATTAATATACTATGTAATTTAGTTATAAATGTTAATCTCATGATCATTGTGTGTCAAAAAAGTGTGTTTTTGGGTCCAAAAGACAAGTAAGTGTTCCAAACCAGAAATGTTCTGAGGGATTGTTTATTTTGGAATTCAACCAATTAACATCAATAAGAAACCCTAATGAAGATCATGAACCCCATTGTTTGATTGTATTTGAATGAATTGTATAGATATGGACATTTTCTTCTTGATGAATAGAGTTGTTAATAAGGAGACAAAAGATAATTTCATGGTTATTGCAAGAAAAAAAGATAGTGCTTGTAACAACAAAAGGAGCTTTGTTTAGCATAAAGTGAATAGAAAGGACTCATTATTTAGGAAATAAACCTACTTCACATTAGTACGAAAAGCAAACTTAAGATGAATGAGTCCTTTGGGGTGATGAAACTAAACACATTTAAATTTTCAATAGTGCATTCGACGAATGTTTGTTTTAATTAATATTCTATGTAATTTAGTTATAAATGTTTAATCTAATGATCATTGTGTCAAAAAGTGTGTTTGGGTAACCCAAAAAGACAAGTGTTTCCAAACCAGAAATGTTCTGACGTGTGGGGGGGGGGATTGTTTATTTTTTTGGAATTCAACCAATTAACATCAATAAGAGGAAACCCTAATGAAGATCATGAACCCCCCATTGTTTGATTGTATTGAATGAATTGTATAGATATGGACATTTTCTTCTTGATGAATAGAGTTGTTAATATAAGGAGACAAAAGATAAATTTCATGGTTATTAGCAAGAAAAATAGTGCTTGTAACAACAAAAGGAGCTTGTTTAGCATAAAAGTGAATAGAAGGACTCATTATTTTAGGAAAATAAACCCACTTCACATTAGTACGAAAAGCACAAACTAAGATGAATGAGTCCTTTGGGTTGATGAAACTAAACAACATTTTTAAATTTTCAATAGTGCATCGACATGTTTGTTTTAATTAATATATCTATGTAATTTAGTTATAAATGTTAATCTCATGATCATTGTGTCTCAAAAAGTGTGTTTTGGGTCCAAAAAGACAAGTTTTCCAAACCAGAAAATGTTTTGAGGGATTGTTTTATTTTGGAATTCAACCCAATTAACATCAATAAGAAACCCTAATGAAGATCATGAACCCCATTGTTTGATTGTATTGAATGAATTGTATTATGATATGGACATTTTCTTCTTTGATAAAATAGAGTTGTTAATAAGGAGACAAAAGATAATTTCATGGTTATTGCAGGAGAAAAATAGTGCTTGTAACAACAAAAGGAGCTTGTTTAGCATAAAAGTGAATAGGAAGGACTCATTATTTAGGAAATAAAACCACTTTCACATTAGTACGAAAAGCAAAACTAAGATGAATGAGTCCTTTGGGTGATGAAACTAAACACATTTTAAATTTTCAATAGTGCATCGACATGTTTGTTTTAATTAATATACTATGTAATTTAGTTATAAATGTTAATCTCATGATTCATTGTGTCAAAAAAAGTTGTGTTTGGGTCCAAAAGACAAGTTTTCCAAACCAGAAATGTTCTTGAGGGATTGTTTATTTTTGGAATTCAACCAATTAACATCAATAAGAAACCCTAAATGAAGATCATGAACCCCATTGTTTGATTGTATTGAATGAATTGTATAGATATGGACATTTTCTTTCTTGATGAATAGAGTTTGTTAATAAGGAGAAACAAAAGATAATTTCATGGTTATTGCAAGGAAAAATTAGTGCTTGTAACAACAAAAGGAGCTTGTTTAGCATAAAGTGAATAGAAAGAAGGACTCATTATTTAGGAAATAAACCACTTCACATTAGTATGAAAAGCAAACTAAGATGAATGAGTCCTTTGGGTGATGAAACTAAACACACATTTAAATTAAATTTTCAATAGTGCATCGACATGTTTGTTTTAATTAATATATACTATGTAATTTAGTTTATAAATGTTAATCTCATGATCATTGTGTCAAAAAGTGTGTTTGGGTCCAAAAGACAAGTTTTCCAAACCAGAAATCTTTTGAGGGATTGTTTTTATTTTGGAATTCAACAATTTAACATCAATAAGAAACCCTAATGAAGATCATGAACCCCATTGTTTGATTGTATTGAATGAATTGTATAGATATGGACATTTTCTTCTTGATGAATAGAGTTGTTAATATGGAGACAAAAGATAATTTGATGTTTATTTGCAAGAAAAATAGTGCTTGTAAACAACAAAAGGAGCCCTTGTTTTAGCATAAAGTGAAAATAGAAGGACTCATTATTTAGGAAATAAACCACACTTCACATTAGTATGAAAAGAAAACATAAGATGAATGAGTCCTTTGGGTGAATGAACTAAACACATTTAAATTTTCAATAGTGCAATCTACATGTTTGTTTTTAATTAATATACTATGTAATTTAGTCTATAAATGTTAATCTCATGATCATTATGTCAAAAGGTGTGTTTGGGTCCAAAAGACAAGTCTTCCAAACAGAAATGAAGATAATTTGATGGTTATTGCAAGAAAAATAGTGCTTGTAACAACAAAAGGAGCCTGTTAGCATAAAGTGAATAGAAAGACTCATTATTTAGGAAATAAGCCACTTCACATTAGTATGAAATGAAAATTAAGATGAATGACTCCTTAACTAAACACATTTATATTTTCAATAGTGCATTGACATATTTGTTTTAATTAATATAAAATGTAATTTAGTCATAAATGTTAATCTCATGATCATTATCTCAAAAGGTGTGTTGGAACCAAAAGACAAGTCTTCCAAACTAGAAATGTTCTGAGCGATTCTTTATTTTGGAATTCATCTAATCTAAATACCATCAATAAGAAAACCCTAATGAAGATCATGAACCCCGTTGTTTTGATTGTATTGAATGAATTGTATGGATATGGACATTTTCTTCTTGATGAATAGAGTTGTTAATAAGGAGACAAAAGCTAATTTCATGGTTATTACAAGAAAAATAGTGCTTGTAACAACAAAAGGAGCTTGTTTAGCATAAAGTGAATAAAAGGACTCATTATTTTGGAAATAAACCACTTCACATTAGTACGAAAAGCAAACTAAGATGAATGAGTCCTTTGGGTGATGAAACTAAACACATTTAAATTTTGAATAGTGCATCGACATGTTTGTTTTAATTAATATACTATGTAATTTAGTTATAAAAGTTAATCTCATGTCCATTGTGTCAAAAAGTGTGTTTGGGTCCAAAAGACAAGTTTTCCAAACCATAAATGTTTTGAGGGATTGTTTATTTTGGAATTCAACCAATTAACATTAATAAGAAACCCTAATGAAGATGATGAACCCCATTGTTTGATTGTATTGAATGAATTGTATGGATATGGACAGTTTCTTCTTGATGAATAGAGTTGTTAATAAGGAGACAAAAGCTAAATTTCATGGTTATTACAAAGAAAAATAGTCCTTGTAACAATAAAAGGAGCTTGTTTAGCATAAAGGGAATAGAAGGACTCATTATTTAGGAAATAAACCACTTCACATTAGTAAAAAAAAGCAAACTAAGATGAATGAGTCCTTTGGCTGATGAAACTTAAGACATTTAAATTTTCAATAATGCATCGACATGTTTGTTTGAATTAATATACTATGTAATTTAGTTATAAAAGTTAATCTCATGTCCATTGTGTCAAAAAGTGTGTTTGGGTCCAAAAGACAAGTTTTCCAAACCAGAAATGTTTTGAGGGATTGTTTATTTTGGAATTCAACCAATTAACATTAATAAGAAACCCTAATGAAGATCATGAACCCCATTGTTTGATTGTATTGAAATGAATTGTATAGATATGGACATTTTCTTCTTGATGAATAGAGTTGTTAATAAGGAGACAAAAGATAATTTCATGGTTATTGCAAGGAAAAATAGTGCTTGTAACAACAAAAGGAGATTGTTTAGCATAAAGGGAATAGAAGGACTCATTATTTAGGAAATAAAGCCACTTCACATTAGTATGAAAAAAAAAACTAAGATGAATGAGTCCTTTGGGTGATGAAACTAAACACATTTAAATTTTTCAATAGTGCATCGACATGTTTGTTTTGAATTAATATAATACTATGTAATTTAGTTATAAAAGTTAATCTCATGTCCATTGTGTCAAAAAGTGTGTTTGGGTCCAAAAGACAAGTTTTCCAAACCAGAAATGTTTTGAGGGATTGTTTATTTTGGAATTCAACCAATTAACCATCAATAAGAAACCCTAATGAAGATCATGAACCCCATTGTTTGATTGTATTGAATGAATTGTATAGATATGGACATTTTCTTCTTGATGAATAGAGTTGTTAATATGGAGACAAAAGATAATTTGATGGTTATTGCAAGAAAAAATAGTGCTTGTAACAACAAAAGGAGCCTGTTAGCATAAAGTGAATAGAAAGACTCATTATTTAGGAAATAAGCCACTTCACATTAGTATGAAATGAAAATTAAGATGAATGACTCCTTTGGGTGATTGAACTAAACACATTTATATTTTCAATAGTGCATTGACATATTTGTTTTAATTAATATACAATGTAATTTAGTCATAAATGTTAATCTCATGATCATTATCTCAAAAGGTGTGTTGGAATCAAAAGACAAGTCTTCCAAACTAGAAATCTTCTGAGGGATTCTTTATTTTGGAATTCATCTAATTACCATCAATAAGAAACCCTAATGAAGATCATGAACCCCATTGTTTGATTGTATTGAATGAATTGTATAGATATGGACATTTTCATCTTGATGAATAGAGTTGTTAATATGGAGATAAAAGATAATTTGATGGTTATTGCAAGAAAAATAGTGCTTGTAACAACAAAAGGAGCCTGTTAGCATAAAGTGAATAGAAAGACTCATTATTTAGGAAATAAGCCACTTCACATTAGTATGAAATGAAAATTAAGATGAATGACTCCTTAACTAAACACATTTATATTTTCAATAGTGCATTGACATATTTGTTTTAATTAATATAAAATGTAATTTAGTCATAAATGTTAATCTCATGATCATTATCTCAAAAGGTGTGTTGGAACCAAAAGACAAGTCTTCCAAACTAGAAATGTTCTGAGCGATTCTTTATTTTGGAATTCATCTAAATACCATCAATAAGAAACCCTAATGAAGATCATGAACCCCGTTGTTTGATTGTATTGAATGAATTGTATGGATATGGACATTTTCTTCTTGATGAATAGAGTTGTTAATAAGGAGACAAAAGCTAATTTCATGGTTATTACAAGAAAAATAGTGCTTGTAACAACAAAAGGAGCTTGTTTAGCATAAAGTGAATAAAAGGACTCATTATTTTGGAAATAAACCACTTCACATTAGTACGAAAAGCAAACTAAGATGAATGAGTCCTTTGGGTGATGAAACTAAACACATTTAAATTTTGAATAGTGCATCGACATGTTTTGTTTTAATTAATATACTATGTAATTTAGTTATAAAAGTTAATCTCATGTCCATTGTGTCAAAAAGTGTGTGTTGGGGTCCAAAAGACAAGTTTTCCAAACCAGAAATGTTTTGAGGGATTGTTTATTTTGGAATTCAACCAATTAACATTAATAAGAAACCCTAATGAAGATGATGAACCCCATTGTTTGATTGTATTGAATGAATTGTATGGATATGGACATTTTCTTCTTGATGAATAGAGTTGTTAATAAGGAGACAAAAGCTAATTTCATGGTTATTACAAGAAAAATAGTCCTTGTAACAATAAAAGGAGCTTGTTTAGCATAAAGGGAATAGAAGGACTCATTATTTAGGAAATAAACCACTTCACATTAGTACAAAAAGCAAACTAAGATGAATGAGTCCTTTGGCTGATGAAACTTAAGACATTTAAATTTTCAATAATGCATCGACATGTTTATTTGAATTAATATACTACGTAATTTAGTTATAAAAGTTAATCTCATGTCCATTGTGTCAAAAAGTGTGTTTGGGTCCAAAAGACAAGTTTTCCAAACCAGAAATGTTTTGAGGTATTGTTTATTTTGGAATTCAACCAATTAACATTAATAAGAAACCATAATGAAGATGATGAACCCAATTGTTTGATTGTATTGAATGAATTGTATAGATATGGACATTTTCTTCTTGATGAAAAGAGTTGTTAATAAGGAGAAAAAAGATAATTTCATGGTTATTGCAGGAAAAATAGTGCTTGTAACAACAATAGGAGCCTGTTAGCATAAAGTGAATCGAAAGACTCATTATTTAGGAAATAAGCCACTTCACATTAGTATGAAATGAAAATTAAGATGAATGACTCCTTTGGGTGATTGAACTAAGCACATTTATATTGTCAATAGTGCATTGAGATATTTGTTTTAATTAATATACAATGTAATTTAGTCATAAATGTTAATCTCATGATCATTATCTCAAAAGTTGTGTTGGAACCAAAAGACAAGTCTTCCAAACTAGAAATCTTCTGAGGGATTCTTTATTTTGGAATTCATCTAATTACCATCAATAAGAAACCCTAATGAAGATCATGAACCCCATTGTTTGATTGTATTGAATGAATTGTATAGATATGGACATTTTCTTCTTGATGAATAGAGTTGTTAATATGGAGACAAAAGATAATTTGATGGTTATTGCAAGAAAAATAGTGCTTGTAACAACAAAAGGAGCCTGTTAGCATAAAGTGAATAGAAAGACTCATTATTTAGGAAATAAGCCACTTCACATTAGTATGAAATGAAAATTAAGATGAATGACTCCTTTGGGTGATTGAACTAAACACATTTATATTTTCAATAGTGCATTGACATATTTGTTTTAATTAATATACAATGTAATTTAGTCATAAATGTTAATCTCATGATCATTATCTCAAAAGGTGTGTTGGAACCAAAAGACAAGTCTTCCAAACTAGAAATCTTCTGAGGGATTCTTTATTTTGGAATTCATCTAATTACCATCAATAAGAAACCCTAATGAAGATCATGAACCCCATTGTTTGATTGTATTGAATGAATTGTATAGATATGGACATTTTCATCTTGATGAATAGAGTTGTTAATATGGAGATAAAAAGATAATTTGATGGTTATTGCAAGAAAAATAGTGCTTGTAACAACAAAAGGAGCCTGTTAGCATAAAGTGAATAGAAAGACTCATTATTTAGGAAATAAGCCACTTCACATTAGTATGAAATGAAAATTAAGATGAATGACTCCTTAACTAAACACATTTATATTTTCAATAGTGCATTGACATATTTGTTTTAATTAATATAAAATGTAATTTAGTCATAAATGTTAATCTCATGATCATTATCTCAAAAGGTGTGTTGGAACCAAAAGACAAGTCTTCCAAACTAGAAATGTTCTGAGCGATTCTTTATTTTGGAATTCATCTAAATACCATCAATAAGAAACCCTAATGAAGATCATGAACCCCATTGTTTGATTGTATTGAATGAATTGTATAGATATGGACATTTTCTTCTTGATGAATAGAGTTGTTAATAAGGAGACAAAAGCTAATTTCATGGTTATTACAAGAAAAATAGTGCTTGTAACAACAAAAGGAGCTTGTTTAGCATAAAGTGAATAAAAGGACTCATTATTTTGGAAATAAACCACTTCACATTAGTACGAAAAGCAAACTACTAAGATGAATGAGTCCCTTTGGGTGATGAAACTAAAACACATTTAAATTTTGAATAGTGCATCGACATGTTTTGTTTTAATTAATATACTATGTAATTTAGTTATAAAAGTTAATCTCATGTCCATTGTGTCAAAAAAGTGTGTTTGGGTCCAAAAGACAAGTTTTCCAAACCATAAATGTTTTGAGGGATTGTTTATTTTGGAATTCAACCAATTAACATTAATAAGAAACCCTAATGAAGATGATGAACCCCATTGTTTGATTGTATTGAATGAATTGTATGGATATGGACAGTTTCTTCTTGATGAATAGAGTTGTTAATAAGGAGACAAAAGCTAATTTCATGGTTATTACAAGAAAAATAGTCCTTGTAACAATAAAAGGAGCTTGTTTAGCATAAAGGGAATAGAAGGACTCATTATTTAGGAAATAAACCACTTCACATTAGTACAAAAAGCAAACTAAGATGAATGAGTCCTTTGGCTGATGAAACTTAAGACATTTAAATTTTCAATAATGCATCGACATGTTTGTTTGAATTAATATACTATGTAATTTAGTTATAAAAGTTAATCTCATGTCCATTGTGTCAAAAAGTGTGTTTGGGTCCAAAAGACAAGTTTTCCAAACCAGAAATGTTTTGAGGTATTGTTTATTTTTTGGAATTCAACCAATTAACATTAATAAGAAACCCTAATGAAGATCATGAACCCCATTGTTTGATTGTATTGAATGAATTGTATAGATATGGACATTTTCTTCTTGATGAATAGAGTTGTTAATAAGGAGAAAAAAGATAATTTCATGGTTATTGCAGGAAAAATAGTGCTTGTAACAACAATAGGAGCCTGTTAGCATAAAGTGAATCGAAAGACTCATTATTTAGGAAATAAGCCACTTCACATTAGTATGAAATGAAAATTAAGATGAATGACTCCTTTGGGTGATTGAACTAAACACATTTATATTGTCAATAGTGCATTGACATATTTTGTTTTAATTAATATACAATGTAATTTAGTCATAAATGTTAATCTCATGATCATTATCTCAAAAGTGTGTGTTGGAACCAAAAGACAAGTCTTCCAAACTAGAAATCTTCTGAGGGATTCTTTATTTTGGAATTCATCTAATTACCATCAATAAGAAACCCATAATGAAGATCATGAACCCCATTGTTTGATTGTATTGAATGAATTGTATAGATATGGACATTTTCTTCTTGATGAATAGAGTTGTTAATATGGAGACAAAAAGATAATTTGATGGTTATTGCAAGAAAAAATAGTGCTTGTAACAACAAAAGGAGCCTGTTTAGCATAAAGTGAATAGAAAGACTCATTATTTAGGAAATAAGCCACTTCACATTAGTATGAAATGAAAATTAAGATGAATGACTCCTTTGGGTGATGAAACTAAAAACACATTTATATTTTCAATAGTGCATTGACATATTTGTTTTAATTAATATACAATGTAATTTAGTCATAAATGTTAATCTCATGATCATTATCTCAAAAGGTGTGTTGGGTCCAAAAGACAAGTCTTCCAAACTAGAAATGTTCTGAGGGATTCTTTATTTTGGAATTCATCTAATTAACATCAATAAGAAACCCTAATGAAGATCATGAACCCCATTGTTTGATTGTATTGAATGAATTGTATAGATATGGACATTTTCTTCTTGATGAATAGAGTTGTTAATATGGAGAAAAAAGATAATTTGATGGTTATTGCAAGAAAAATAGTGCTTGTAACAACAAAAGGAGCCTGTTAGCATAAAGTGAATAGAAAAGACTCATTATTTAGGAAAATAAGCCACTTCACATTAGTATGAAAATGAAAATTAAGATGAATGACTCCTTTGGGTGATGAAACTAAACACATTTATATTTTCAATAGTGCATTGACATATTTGTTTTTAATTAATATAAAATGTAATTTAGTCATAAATGTTAATCTCATGATCATTATCTCAAAAGGTGTGTTGGAACCAAAAGACAAGTCTTCCAAACTAGAAATGTTCTGAGGGATTCTTTATTTTGGAATTCATCTAATTACCATCAATAATAAGAAACCCTAATGAAGATCATGAACCCCATTGTTTGTTTGATTGTATTGAATGAATTGTATGGATATGGACATTTTCTTCTTGATGAATAGAGTTGTTAATAAGGAGACAAAAGCTAATTTCATGGTTATTACAAGAAAAATAGTGCTTGTAACAACAAAAGGAGCTTGTTTAGCATAAAGTGAATAAAAGGACTCATTATTTTGGAAATAAACCACTTCACATTAGTACGAAAAGCAAAACTAAGATGAATGAGTCCTTTGGGTGGTGATGAAACTAAACACATTTAAATTTTGAATAGTGCATCGACATGTTTGTTTTTAATTAATATACTATGTAATTTAGTTATAAAAGTTAATCTCATGTCCATTGTGTCAAAAAGTGTGTTTTTGGGTCCAAAAGACAAGTTTTCCAAACCAGAAATGTTTTTGAGGGATTGTTTATTTTGGAATTCAACCAATTAACATTAATAAGAAACCCTAATGAAGATGATGAACCCCATTGTTTGATTGTATTGAATGAATTGTATGGATATGGACATTTTCTTCTTGATGAATAGAGTTGTTAATAAGGAGACAAAAGCTAATTTCATGGTTATTACAAGAAAAATAGTCCTTGTAAAATAAAAGGAGCTTGTTTAGCATAAAGGGAATAGAAGGACTCATTATTTAGGAAATAAACCACTTCACATTAGTACAAAAAGCAAACTAAGATGAATGAGTCCTTTGGCTGATGAAACTTAAGACATTTAAATTTTCAATAATGCATCGACATGTTTGTTTGTTTGAATTAATATACTATGTAATTTAGTTATAAAAGTTAATCTCATGTCCATTGTGTCAAAAAGTGTGTGTTTGGGTCCAAAAGACAAGTTTTCCAAACCAGAAATGTTTTGAGGGATTGTTTTTATTTTGGAATTCAACCAATTAACATTAATAAGAAACCCTAATGAAGATCATGAACCCCATTGTTTGATTGTATTGAATGAATTGTATAGATATGGACATTTTCTTCTTGATGAATAGAGTTGTTAATAAGGAGAAAAAAGATAATTTCATGGTTATTGCAGGAAAAATATAGTGCTTGTAACAACAAATAGGAGCCTGTTAGCATAAAGTGAATCGAAAGACTCATTATTTAGGAAATAAGCCACTTCACATTAGTATGAAATGAAAATTAAGATGAATGACTCCTTTGGGTGATTGAACTAAACACATTTATATTTTCAATAGTGCATTGACATATTTGTTTTAATTAATATACAATGTAATTTAGTCATAAAATGTTAATCTCATGATCATTATCTCAAAAGGTGTGTTGGAACCAAAAGACAAGTCTTCCAAACTAGAAATCTTCTGAGGGATTCTTTATTTTGGAATTCATCTAATTACCATCAATAAGAAACCCTAATGAAGATCATGAACCCCATTGTTTGATTGTATTGAATGAATTGTATAGATATGGACATTTTCTTCTTGATGAATAGAGTTGTTAATATGGAGATAAAAGATAATTTGATGGTTATTGCAAGAAAAATAGTGCTTGTAACAACAAAAGGAGCCTGTTAGCATAAAGTGAATAGAAAGACTCATTATTTAGGAAATAAGCCACTTCACATTAGTATGAAATGAAAATTAAGATGAATGACTCCTTTGGGTGATTAAACTAAACACATTTATATTTTCAATAGTGCATTGACATATTTGTTTTAATTAATATATAAAATGTAATTTAGTCATAAATGTTAATCTCATGATCATTATCTCAAAAGGTGTGTTGGAACCAAAAGACAAGTCTTCCAAACTAGAAATGTTCTGAGCGATTCTTTATTTTGGAATTCATCTAAATTACCATCAATAAGAAACCCTAATGAAGATCATGAAACCCCATTGTTTGATTGTATTGAATGAATTGTATGGATATGGACATTTTTCTTCTTGATGAATAGAGTTGTTAATAAGGAGACAAAAGCTAATTTCATGGTTATTACAAGAAAAATAGTGCTTGTAACAACAAAAGGAGCTTGTTTAGCATAAAGTGAATAAAAGGACTCATTATTTTGGAAATAAACCACTTCACATTAGTACGAAAAGCAAAACTAAGATGAATGAGTCCTTTGGGTGATGAAACTAAACACATTTAAATTTTGAATAGTGCATCGACACATTTTGTTTTAATTAATATACTATGTAATTTAGTTATAAAAGTTAATCTCATGTCCATTGTGTCAAAAAGTGTGTTTGGGTCCAAAAGACAAGTTTTCCAAACCAGAAATGTTTTGAGGGATTGTTTATTTTGGAATTCAACCAATTAACATTAATAAGAAACCCTAATGAAGATGATGAACCCCATTGTTTGATTGTATTGAATGAATTGTATGGATATGGACAGTTTCTTCTTGATGAATAGAGTTGTTAATAAGGAGACAAAAGCTAATTTCATGGTTATTACAAGAAAAATAGTCCTTGTAACAATAAAAGGAGCTTGTTTAGCATAAAGGGAATAGAAGGACTCATTATTTAGGAAATAAACCACTTCACATTAGTACAAAAAGCAAACTAAGATGAATGAGTCCTTTGGCTGATGAAACTTAAGACATTTAAATTTTCAATAATGCATCGACATGTTTATTTGAATTAATATACTACGTAATTTAGTTATAAAAGTTAATCTCATGTCCATTGTGTCAAAAAGTGTGTTTGGGTCCAAAAGACAAGTTTTCCAAACCAGAAATGTTTTGAGGGATTGTTTATTTTGGAATTCAACCAATTAACATTAATAAGAAACCCTAATGAAGATCATGAACCCCATTGTTTGATTGTATTGAATGAATTGTATAGATATGGACATTTTCTTCTTGATGAATAGAGTTGTTAATAAGGAGAAAAAAGATAATTTCATGGTTATTGCAGGAAAAAAATAGTGCTTGTAACAAACAATAGGAGCCTGTTAGCATAAAGTGAATCGAAAGACTCATTATTTAGGAAATAAGCCACTTCACATTAGTATGAAATGAAAATTAAGATGAATGACTCCTTTGGGTGATTGAACTAAGCACATTTATATTGTCAATAGTGCATTGACATATTTCTTTTAATTAATATACAATGTAATTTAGTCATAAATGTTAATCTCATGATCATTATCTCAAAAGTTGTGTTGGAACCAAAAGACAAGTCTTCCAAACTAGAAATCTTCTGAGGGATTCTTTATTTTGGAATTCATCTAATTACCATCAATAACAAAACCCTAATGAAGATCATGAACCCCATTGTTTGATTGTATTGAATGAATTGTATAGATATGGACATTTTCTTCTTGATGAATAGAGTTGTGAATATGGAGACAAAAGATAATTTGATGGTTATTGCAAGAAAAATAGTGCTTGTAACAACAAAAGGAGCTTGTTTAGCATAAAGTGAATAGAAGGACTCATTATTTAGGAAATAAACCACTTCACATTAGTACAAAAAGCAAACTAAGATGAATGAGTCCTTTGGGTGATGAAACTAAACACATTTAAATTTTGAATAGTGCATCGACATGTTTGTTTTAATTAATATACTATGTAATTTAGTTATAAAAGTTAATCTCATGTCCATTGTGTCAAAAAGTGTGTTTGGGTCCAAAAGACAAGTTTTCCAAACCAGAAATGTTTTGAGGGATTGTTTATTTTGGAATTCAACCAATTAACATTAATAAGAAACCCTAATGAAGATCATGAACCCCATTGTTTGATTGTATTGAATGAATTGTATAGATATGGACATTTTCTTCTTGATGAATAGAGTTGTTAATATGGAGACAAAAGATAATTTGATGGTTATTGCAAGAAAAATAGTGCTTGTAACAACAAAAGGAGCCTGTTAGCATAAAGTGAATAGAAAGACTCATTATTTAGGAAATAAGCCACTTCACATTAGTATGAAATGAAAATTAAGATGAATGACTCCTTTGGGTGATTGAACTAAACACATTTATATTTTCAATAGTGCATTGACATATTTGTTTTAATTAATATACAATGTAATTTAGTCATAAATGTTAATGTCATGATCATTATCTCAAAAGGTGTGTTGGAACCAAAAGACAAGTCTTCCAAACTAGAAATATTCTGAGGGATTCTTTATTTTTGAATTCAACCAATTAACATCAATAAGAAACCCTAATGAAGATCATGAACCCCATTGTTTGATTGTACTGAATGAATTGTATGGATATGGACATTTTCTTCTTGATTAATAGAGTTGTTAATAAGGAGACAAAAGCTAATTTCATGGTTATTACAAGAAAAATAGTCCTTGTAATAATAAAAGGAGCTTGTTTAGCATAAAGGGAATAGAAGGACATATTATTTAGGAAATAAACCACTTGACATAAGTACGAAAAGCAAACTAAGATGAATTAGTTCTTTGGGTGATGAAACTTAAGACATTTAAATTTTCAATAATGCATCGACATGTTTGTTTGAATTAATATACTATGTAATTTAGTTATAAAAGTTAATCTCATGTCCATTGTGTCAAAAAGTGTGTTTGGGTCCAAAAGACAAGTTTTCCAAACCAGAAATGTTTTGAGGGATTGTTTATTTTGGAATTCAACCAATTAACATTAATAAGAAACCCTAATGAAGATCATGAACCCCATTGTTTGATTGTATTGAATGAATTGTATAGATATGGACATTTTCTTCTTGATGAATAGAGTTGTTAATAAGGAGACAAAAGATAATTTCATGGTTATTACAAGAAAAATAGTGCTTGTAACAACAAAAGGAGCTTGTTTAGCATAAAGTGAATAGAAGGACTCATTATTTAGGAAATAAACCACTTCACATTAGTACAAAAAGCAAACTAAGATGAATGAGTCCTTTGGGTGATGAAACTTAAACACATTTAATATTTTCAATATGTGCATCGACATGTTTTGTTTGAAATTAATATACTATGTAATTTAGTTATAAAAGTTAATCTCATGTCCATTGTGTCAAAAAGTGTGTTTGGGTCCAAAAGACAAGTTTTCCAAACCCAGAAATGTTTTGAGGGATTGTTTATTTTGGAATTCAACCAATTAACATTAATAAGAAACCCTAATGAAGATCATGAACCCCATTGTTTGATTGTATTGAATGAATTGTATAGATATGGACATTTTCTTCTTGATGAATAGAGTTGTTAATAAGGAGAAAAAAGATAATTTCATGGTTATTGCAGGAAAAATAATGCTTGTAACAACAATAGGAGCCTGTTAGCATAAAGTGAATCGAAAGACTCATTATTTAGGAAATAAGCCACTTCACATTAGTATGAAATGAAAATTAAGATGAATGACTCCTTTGGGTGATTGAACTAAACACATTTATATTTTCAATAGTGCATTGACATATTTGTTTTAATTAATATACAATGTAATTTAGTCATAAATGTTAATCTCATGATCATTATCTCAAAAGGTGTGTTGGAACCAAAAGACAAGTCTTCCAAACTAGAAATCTTCTGAGGGATTCTTTATTTTGGAATTCATCTAATTACCATCAATAAGAAAACCCTAATGAAGATCATGAACCCCATTGTTTGATTGTACTGAATGAATTGTATGGATATGGACATTTTCTTCTCGATGAATAGAGTTGTTAATAAGGAGACAAAAGCTAATTTCATTGTTATTACAAGAAAAATAGTGCTTGTAACAACAAAAGGAGCTTGTTTAGCATAAAGTGAATAAAAGGACTCATTATTTTGGAAATAAACCACTTCACATTAGTACGAAAAGCAAACTAAGATGAATGAGTCCTTTGGGTGATGAAACTAAACACATTTAAATTTTGAATAGTGCATCGACATGTTTGTTTGAATTAATATACTATGTAATTTAGTTATAAAAGTTAATCTCATGTCCATTGTGTCAAAAAGTGTGTTTGGGTCCAAAAGACAAGTTTTCCAAACCAGAAATGTTTTGAGGGATTGTTTATTTTGGAATTCAACCAATTAACATTAATAAGAAACCCTAATGAAGATGATGAACCCCATTGTTTGATTGTATTGAATGAATTGTATGGATATGGACAGTTTCTTCTTGATGAATAGAGTTGTTAATAAGGAGACAAAAAGCTAATTTCATGGTTATTACAAGAAAAATAGTCCTTGTAACAATAAAAGGAGCTTGTTTAGCATAAAGTGAATAGAAGGACTCATTATTTAGGAAATAAACCACTTCACATTAGTATGAAATGCAAACTAAGATGAATGACTCCTTTGGGTGATGAAACTAAACACATTTATATTTTCAATAGTGCATTGACATGTTTTTTTTTAAATTAATATACTAATGTAATTTAGTCATAAATGTTAATCTCATGATCCATTATGTCAAAAAGTTGTGTTGGGAACCAAAAGACAAGTCTTTCCAAACTAGAAATGTTTTGAGGGATTCTTTATTTTTGGAATTCACTAAATTAACATCAATAAGAAACCCTAATGAAGATCATGAACCCCATTGTTTGATTGTATTGAATGAATTGTATGGATATGGACATTTTCTTCTTGATGTAATAGAGTTGTTAATAAGGAGACAAAAGCTAATTTCATGGTTATTACAGGAGAAAAATAGTGCTTGTAACACAACAAAAGGAGCTTGTTTAGCATAAAGTGAATCGAAGACTCATTATTTAGGAAATAAACCACTTCACATTAGTACGAAATGAGCAAACTAAGATGAATGAGTCCTTTGGGTGATGAAAACTAAACACATTTAAATTTTGTCAATAGTGCATCGACATGTTTGTTTTAATTAATATACATATGTAAATTTAGTTATAAATGTTAATCTCATGTCCATTGTGTCAAAAAGTGTGTGTTTGGGTCCAAAAGACAAGTTTTTCCAAACCAGAAATGTTTTGAGGGATTGTTTATTTTGGAATTCAACCAATTAACATTAATAAGAAACCCTAATGAAGATCATGAACCCCCATTGTTTGATTGTATTGAATGAAATGTGTATAGATATGGACATTTTCTTCTTGATGAATAGAGTTGTTTAATATGGAGACAAAAGATAATTTGATGGTTTATTGCAAGAAAAAATAGTGCTTGTAACAACAACAAAAGGAGCCTGTTAGCATAAAGTGAATAGAAAGATCTCATTATTTAGGAAATAAGCCACTTCACATTAGTATGAAATGAAAATTAAGATGAATGACTCCCTTTGGGTGATTGAACTAAACACATTTATATTTTCAATAGTGCATTGACATATTTGTTTTAATTAATATACAATGTAATTTAGTCATAAATGTTAATCTCATGATCATTATCTCAAAAGGTGTGTTTGGGTCCAAAAGACAAGTCTTTCCAAACTAGAAATGTTCTGAGGGATTCTTTATTTTGGAATTCAACCAATTACCATCAATAAGAAACCCTAATGAAGATCATGAACCCCATTGTGTTTGATTGTATTGAATGAATTGTATAGATATGGACATTTTCTTCTTGATGAAATAGAGTTGTTAATAAGGAGATAAAAGATAAATTTTGATGGTTATTTGCAAGAAAAATAGTGCTTGTAACAACAAAAGGAGCCTGTTAGCATAAAGTGAATAGAAAGACTCATTATTTAGGAAATAAGCCACTTCACATTAGTATGAAATGAAAATTAAGATGAATGACTCCTTTGGGTAATTGAACTAAACACATTTATAATTTTCAATAGTGCATTGACATATTTGTTTTAATTAATATAAAAATGTAATTTAGTCATAAATGTTAATCTCATGATCATTATCTCAAAAGGTGTGTTGGAACCAAAAGACAAGTCTTCCAAACTAGAAATGTTTCTGAGCGATTCT
>JBAPLH010001671.1:0-17306 GCA_037897445.1 Ceriops zippeliana
GACATTTAAATTTTCAACATTGGCATCGACATGTTTGTTTGAATTAATATACTATGTAATTTAGTTATAAAAGTTAATCTCATGTCCATTGTGTCAAAAAGTGTGTTTTGGGTCCAAAAGACAAGTTTTCCAAACCAGAAATGTTTTGAGGAATTGTTTATTTTGGAATTCAACCAATTAACATTAATAAGAAACCCTAATGAAGATCATGAACCCCATTGTTTGATTGTATTGAATGAATTGTATAGATATGGACATTTTCTTCTTGATGAATAGAGTTGTTAATATGGAGACAAAAGATAATTTCATGGTTATTGCAAGAAAAATAGTGCTTGTAACAACAAAAGGAGCCTTGTTTAGCATAAAGTGAATAGAAAGACTCATTATTTAGGAAATAAACCACTTCACATTAGTACGAAAAGCAAACTAAGATGAATGAGTCCTTTGGGTGATGAACTTAAACACATTTAATATTTTCAATAGTGCATCGAAGTTAATCTCATGTCCATTGTGTCAAAAGGTGTGTTTGGATCCAAAAGACAAGTTTTCCAAACCAGAAATGTTTTGAGAGGATTGTTTATTTTTGGAATTCAACCAATTAACATTAATAAGAAACCCTAATGAAGATCATGAACCCCATTGTTTTGATTGTATTGAATGAATTGTATAGATATGGACATTTTCTTCTTGATGAATAGAGTTGTTAATAAGGAGACAAAAGCTAATTTCATGGGTTATTACAAGAAAAATAGTCCTTGTAACAACAAAAAGGAGCTTGTTTAGCATAAAGGGAATAGAAGGACTCATTATTTAGGAAATAAACCACTTGACATAAGTACGAAAAGCAAACTAAGATGAATTAGTTCTTTGGGTGATGAAACTTAAGACATTTAAATTTTCAATAATGCATCGACATGTTTGTTTGAATTAATATACTATGTAATTTAGTTATAAAAGTTAATCTCATGTCCATTGTGTCAAAAAGTGTGTTTGGGTCCAAAAGACAAGTTTTCCAAACCAGAAATGTTTTGAGGGATTGTTTATTTTGGAATTCAACCAATTAACATCAATAAGAAACCCTAATGAAGATCATGAACCCCATTGTTTGATTGTATTGAATGAATTGTATAGATATGGACATTTTCTTCTTGATGAATAGAGTTGTTAATAAGGAGAAAAAAGATAATTTCATGGTTATTGCAGGAAAAATAGTGCTTGTAACAACAATAGGAGCCTGTTAGCATAAAGTGAATCGAAAGACTCATTATTTAGGAAATAAGCCACTTCACATTAGTATGAAATGAAAATTAAGATGAATGACTCCTTTGGGTGATTGAACTAAACACATTTATATTTTCAATAGTGCATTGACATATTTGTTTTAATTAATAAACAATGTAATTTAGTCATAAATGTTAATCTAATGATCATTATCTCAAAAGGTGTGTTGGAACCAAAAGACAAGTCTTCCAAACTAGAAATCTTCTGAGGGATTCTTTATTTTGGAATTCATCTAATTGCCATCAATAAGAAACCCTAATGAAGATCATGAACCCCATTGTTTGATTGTACTGAATGAATTGTATGGATATGGACATTTTCTTCTCGATGAATAGAGTTGTTAATAAGGAGACAAAAGCTAATTTCATTGTTATTACAAGAAAAATAGTGCTTGTAACAACAAAAGGAGCTTGTTTAGCATAAAGTGAATAAAAGGACTCATTATTTTGGAAATAAACCACTTCACATTAGTACGAAAAGCAAACTAAGATGAATGAGTCCTTTGGGTGATGAAACTAAACACATTTAAATTTTCAATAATGCATCGACATGTTTGTTTGAATTAATATACTATGTAATTTAGTTATAAAAGTTAATCTCATGTCCATTGTGTCAAAAAGTGTGTTTGGGTCCAAAAGACAAGTTTTCCAAACCAGAAATGTTTTGAGGGATTGTTTATTTTGGAATTCAACCAATTAACATTAATAAGAAACCCTAATGAAGATGATGAACCCCATTGTTTGATTGTATTGAATGAATTGTATGGATATGGACATTTTTCTTCTTGATGAATAGAGTTGTTAATAAGGAGACAAAAGCTAATTTCATGGTTATTACAAGAAAAATAGTCCTTGTAACAATAAAAGGAGCTTGTTTAGCATAAAGGGAATAGAAGGACTCATTATTTAGGAAATAAACCACTTCACATTAGTACAAAAAGCAAACTAAGATGAATGAGTCCTTTGGCTGATGAAACTTAAGACATTTAAATTTTCAATAATGCATCGACATGTTTGTTTGAATTAATATACTATGTAATTTAGTTATAAAAGTTAATCTCATGTCCATTGTGTCAAAAAGTGTGTTTGGGTCCAAAAGACAAGTTTTCCAAACCAGAAATGTTTTTGAGGGATTGTTTATTTTGGAATTCAACCAATTAACATTAATAAGAAACCCTAATGAAGATCATGAACCCCATTGTTTGATTGTATTGAATGAATTGTATAGATATGGACATTTTTTTCTTCTTGATGAATAGAGTTGTTAATAAGGAGAAAAAAGATAATTTCATGGTTTATTGCAAGAAAAATAGTGCTTGTAACAACAATAGGAGCCTGTTAGCATAAAGTGAATCGAAAGACTCATTATTTAGGAAATAAGCCACTTCACATTAGTATGAAATGAAAATTAAGATGAATGACTCCTTTGGGTGATTGAAACTAAACACATTTATATTTTCAATAGTGCATTGACATATTTGTTTTTAATTAATATACAATGTAATTTAGTCATAAATGTTAATCTCATGATCATTATCTCAAAAAGGTGTGTTGGAACCAAAAGACAAGTCTTCCAAACTAGAAATCTTCTGAGGGATTCTTTATTTTGGAATTCATCTAATTACCATCAATAAGAAACCCTAATGAAGATCATGAACCCCATTGTTTGATTGTACTGAATGAATTGTATGGATATGGACATTTTCTTCTTGATGAATAGAGTTGTTAATAAGGAGACAAAAGCTAATTTCATGGTTATTACAAGAAAAATAGTGCTTGTAACAACAAAAGGAGCTTGTTTAGCATAAAAGTGAATAGAAGGACTCATTATTTAGGAAATAAACCACTTCACATTAGTACGAAAAGCAAACTAAGATGAATGAGTCCTTTGGGTGATGAAACTAAAACACATTTAAATTTTCAATAGTGCATCGACATGTTTGTTTGAATTAATATATATACTATGTAATTTAGTTATAAAAGTTAATCTCATGTCCATTGTGTCAAAAAAGTGTGTTTGGGTCCAAAAGACAAGTTTTCCAAACCAGAAATGTTTTGAGGGATTGTTTATTTTGGAATTCAACCAATTAACATTAATAAGAAACCCTAATGAAGATCATGAACCCCATTGTTTGATTGTATTGAATGAATTGTATGGATATGGACATTTTCTTCTTGATGAATAGAGTTGTTAATAAGGAGACAAAAGCTAATTTCATGGTTATTACAAGAAAAATAGTCCTTGTAACAATAAAAAGGAGCTTGTTTAGCATAAAGGGAATAGAAGGACTCATTATTTAGGAAATAAACCACTTCACATTAGTACAAAAAGCAAACTAAGATGAATGAGTCCTTTGGCTGATGAAACTTAAGACATTTAAATTTTCAATAATGCATCGACATGTTTGTTTGAATTAATATACTATGTAATTTAGTTATAAAAGTTAATCTCATGTCCATTGTGTCAAAAAAAGTGTGTTTGGGTCCAAAAGACAAGTTTTCCAAACCAGAAATGTTTTGAGGGATTGTTTATTTTGGAATTCAACCAATTAACATCAATAAGAAACCCTAATGAAGATCATGAACCCCATTGTTTGATTGTATTGAATGAATTGTATAGATATGGACATTTTCTTCTTGATGAATAGAGTTGTTAATAAGGAGAAAAAAGATAATTTCATGGTTATTGCAGGAAAAAAATAGTGCTTGTAACAACAATAGGAGCCTGTTAGCATAAAGTGAATCGAAAGACTCATTATTTAGGAAATAAGCCACTTCACATTAGTATGAAATGAAAATTAAGATGAATGACTCCTTTGGGTGATTGAACTAAACACATTTTATATTTTCAATAGTGCATTGACATATTTGTTTTAATTAATATACAATGTAATTTAGTCATAAATGTTAATCTCATGATCATTATCTCAAAAGGTGTGTTGGAACCAAAAGACAAGTCTTCCAAACTAGAAATCTTCTGAGGGATTCTTTATTTTGGAATTCATCTAATTACCATCAATAAGAAACCCTAATGAAGATCATGAACCCCATTGTTTGATTGTATTGAATGAATTGTATGGATATGGACATTTTCTTCTTGATGAATAGAGTTGTTAATAAGGAGACAAAAGCTAATTTCATGGTTATTACAAGAAAAATAGTCCTTGTAACAACAAAAAAAGGAGCTTGTTTAGCATAAAGTGAATAAAAGGACTCATTATTTAGGAAATAAACCACTTCACATTAGTACGAAAAGCAAACTAAGATGAATGAGTCCTTTGGGTGATGAAACTAAACACATTTAAATTTTCAATAGTGCATCGACATGTTTGTTTGAATTAATATACTATGTAATTTAGTTATAAAAGTTAATCTCATGTCCATTGTGTCAAAAAGTGTGTTTGGGTCCAAAAGACAAGTTTTCCAAACCAGAAAAATGTTTTGAGGGATTGTTTATTTTGGAATTCAACCAATTAACATTAATAAGAAACCCTAATGAAGATCATGAACCCCATTGTTTGATTGTATTGAATGAATTGTATGGATATGGACATTTTCTTCTTGATGAATAGAGTTGTTAATAAGGAGACAAAAAAGCTAATTTCATGGTTATTACAAGAAAAATAGTCCTTGTAACAATAAAAAGGAGCTTGTTTAGCATAAAGGGAATAGAAGGACTCATTATTTTTAGGAAATAAACCACTTCACATTAGTACAAAAAGCAAACTAAGATGAATGAGTCCTTTGGCTGATGAAACTTAAGACATTTAAATTTTCAATAATGCATCGACATGTTTGTTTGAATTAATATACTATGTAATTTAGTTATAAAAGTTAATCTCATGTCCATTGTGTCAAAAAGTGTGTTTGGGTCCAAAAGACAAGTTTTCCAAACCAGAAATGTTTTGAGGTATTGTTTATTTTGGAATTCAACCAATTAACATTAATAAGAAACCCTAATGAAGATCATGAACCCCATTGTTTGATTGTATTGAATGAATTGTATAGATATGGACATTTTCTTCTTGATGAATAGAGTTGTTAATAAGGAGAAAAAAGATAATTTCATGGTTATTGCAGGAAAAATAGTGCTTGTAACAACAATAGGAGCCTGTTAGCATAAAGTGAATCGAAAGACTCATTATTTAGGAAATAAGCCACTTCACATTAGTATGAAATGAAAATTAAGATGATGAATGACTCCTTTGGGTGATTGAACTAAACACATTTATATTTTCAATAGTGCATTGACATATTTGTTTTAATTAATATACAATGTAATTTAGTCATAAATGTTAATCTCATGATCATTATCTCAAAAGGTGTGTTGGAACCAAAAGACAAGTCTTCCAAACTAGAAATCTTCTGAGGGATTCTTTATTTTGGAATTCATCTAATTACCATCAATAAGAAACCCTAATGAAGATCATGAACCCCATTGTTTGATTGTATTGAATGAATTGTATAGATATGGACATTTTCTTCTTGATGAATAGAGTTGTTAATAATGGAGACAAAAGATAATAATTTCATGGTTATTACAAGAAAAATAGTGCTTGTAACAACAAAAGGAGCTTGTTTAGCATAAAGTGAATAGAAGGACTCATTATTTAGGAAATAAACCACTTCACATTAGTACGAAAAGCAAACTAAGATGAATGAGTCCTTTGGGTGATGAAACTAAACACATTTAAATTTTGAATAGTGCATCGACATGTTTGTTTTGAATTAATATACTATGTAATTTAGTTATAAAAGTTAATCTCATGTCCATTGTGTCAAAAAGTGTGTTTGGGTCCAAAAGACAAGTTTTCCAAACCAGAAATGTTTTGAGGGATGTTTTATTTTGGAATTCAACCAATTAACATTAATAACATTAATAAGAAACCCTAGTGAAGATCATGAACCCCATTGTTTGATTGTATTGAATGAATTGTATAGATATGGACATTTTCTTCTTGATGAATAGAGTTGTTAATATGGAGACAAAAGATAATTTGATGGTTATTGCAAAAAAAATAGTGCTTGTAACAACAAAAGGAGCCTGTTAGCATAAAGTGAATAGAAAGACTCATTATTTAGGAAATAAGCCACTTCACATTAGTATGAAATGAAAATTAAGATGAATGACTCCTTTGGGTGATTGAGCTAAACACATTTATATTTTCAATAGTGCATTGGCATATTTGTTTTAATTAATATACAATGTAATTTAGTCATAAATGTTAATCTCATGATCATTATCTCAAAAGGTGTGTTGGAATCAAAAGACAAGTCTTCCAAACTAGAAATCTTCTGAGGGATTCTTTATTTTGGAATTCATCTAAATTACCATCAATAAGAAACCCTAATGAAGAGATCATGAACCCCATTGTTTGATTGTATTGAATGAATTGTATAGATATGGACATTTTCTTCTTGATGAATAGAGTTGTTAATATGGAGATAAAAGATAATTTGATGGTTATTGCAAGAAAAATAGTGCTTGTAACAACAAAAGGAGCCTGTTTAGCATAAAGTGAATAGAAAGACTCATTATTTAGGAAATAAGCCACTTCACATTAGTATGAAATGAAAATTAAGATGAATGACTCCTTTGGGTGATTGAACTAAACACATTTATATTTTCAATAGTGCATTGACATATTTTTGTTTTAATTAATATACAATGTAATTTAGTCATAAATGTTAATCTCATGATCATTATCTCAAAAGGTGTGTTGGAACCAAAAGACAAGTTTTCCAAACTAGAAATGTTCTGAGCGATTCTTTATTTTGGAATTCATCTAATTACCATCAATAAGAAACCCTAATGAAGATCATGAACCCCCCATTGTTTGTTTGATTGTATTGAATGAATTGTATGGATATGGACATTTTTTTCTTCTTGATGAATAGAGTTGTTAATAAGGAGACAAAAGCTAATTTCATGGTTATTACAAGAAAAATAGTGCTTGTAACAAAAAAAGGAGCTTGTTTAGCATAAAGTGAATAAAAGGACTCATTATTTTGGAAATAAACCACTTCACATTAGTACGAAAAGCAAACTAAGATGAATGAGTCCTTTGGGTGATGAAACTAAACACATTTAAATTTTGAATAGTGCATCGACATGTTTGTTTGTTTTTAATTAATATACTATGTAATTTAGTTATAAAAAAGTTAATCTCATGTCCATTGTGTCAAAAAGTGTGTTTGGGTCCAAAAGACAAGTTTTCCAAACCAGAAATGTTTTGAGGGATTGTTTATTTTGGAATTCAACCAATTAACATTAATAAGAAACCCTAATGAAGATGATGAACCCCATTGTTTGATTGTATTGAATGAATTGTATGGATATGGACATTTTCTTCTTGATGAATAGAGTTGTTAATAAGGAGACAAAAGCTAATTTCATGGTTATTACAAGAAAAATAGTCCTTGTAACAATAAAAGGAGCTTGTTTAGCATAAAGGGAATAGAAGGACTCATTATTTAGGAAATAAACCACTTCACATTAGTACAAAAAGCAAACTAAGATGAATGAGTCCTTTGGCTGATGAAACTTAAGACATTTAAATTTTCAATAATGCATCGACATGTTTGTTTGAATTAATATACTATGTAATTTAGTTATAAAAGTTAATCTCATGTCCATTGTCAAAAAAGTGTGTTTGGGTCCAAAAGACAAGTTTTCCAAACCAGAAATGTTTTGAGGGATTGTTTATTTTGGAATTCAACCAATTAACATTAATAAAGAAACCCTAATGAAGATGATGAACCCCATTGTTTGATTGTATTGAATGAATTGTATAGATATGGACATTTTCTTCTTGATGAATAGAGTTGTTAATAAGGAGAAAAAAGATAATTTCATGGTTATTGCAGGAAAAAATAGTGCTTGTAACAACAATAGGAGCCTGTTAGCATAAAGTGAATCGAAAGACTCATTATTTAGGAAATAAGCCACTTCACATTAGTATGAAATGAAAATTAAGATGAATGACTCCTTTGGGTGATTGAACTAAGCACATTTATATTGTCAATAGTGCATTGACATATTTGTTTTAATTAATATACAATGTAATTTAGTCATAAATGTTAATCTCATGATCATTATCTCAAAAGTTGTGTTGGAACCAAAAGACAAGTCTTCCAAACTAGAAATCTTCTGAGGGATTCTTTATTTTGGAATTCATCTAATTACCATCAATAAGAAACCCTAATGAAGATCATGAACCCCATTGTTTGATTGTATTGAATGAATTGTATAGATATGGACATTTTCTTCTTGATGAATAGAGTTGTTAATATGGAGACAAAAGATAATTTGATGGTTATTGCAAGAAAAATAGTGCTTGTAACAACAAAAGGAGCCTGTGTTAGCATAAAGTGAATAGAAAGACTCATTATTTAGGAAATAAGCCCACTTCACATTAGTATGAAATGAAAATTAAGATGAATGACTCCTTTGGGTGATGATTGAACTAAACACATTTATATTTTCAATAGTGCATTGACATATTTGTTTTTAATTAATATATAATGTAATTTAGTCATAAATGTTAATCTCATGATCATTATCTCAAAAAAAGTGTGTGTTGGAACCAAAAGACAAGTCTTCCAAACTAGAAATGTTCTGAGGGATTCTTTATTTTGGAATTCATCTAAATTACCATCAATAAGAAAAACCCTAATGAAGATCATGAACCCCATTGTTTGATTGTATTGAATGAATTGTATGGATATGGACATTTTTCTTCTTGATGAATAGAGTTGTTAATAAGGAGACAAAAAAGCTAATTTCATGGTTATTACAAGAAAAAATAGTGCTTGTAACAACAAAAGGAGCTTGTTTAGCATAAAGTGAATAAAAGGACTCATTATTTTGGAAATAAACCACTTCACATTAGTACGAAAAAGCAAACTAAGATGAATGAGTCCTTTGGGTGATGAAACTAAACACATTTAAATTTTCAATAGTGCATCGACATGTTTTGTTTTAATTAATATACTATGTAATTTAGTTATAAAAGTTAATCTCATGTCCATTGTGTCAAAAAGTGTGTTTGGGTCCAAAAGACAAGTTTTCCAAACCAGAAATGTTTTGAGGGATTGTTTATTTTGGAATTCAACCAATTAACATTAATAAGAAACCCTAATGAAGATGATGAACCCCATTGTTTGATTGTATTGAATGAATTGTATGGATATGGACATTTTCTTCTTGATGAATAGAGTTGTTAATAAGGAGACAAAAGCTAATTTCATGGTTATTACAAGAAAAATAGTCCTTGTAACAATAAAAGGAGCTTGTTTAGCATAAAGGGAATAGAAGGACTCATTATTTAGGAAATAAACCACTTCACATTAGTACAAAAAGCAAACTAAGATGAATGAGTCCTTTGGCTGATGAAACTTAAGACATTTAAATTTTCAATAATGCATCGACATGTTTGTTTGAATTAATATACTATGTAATTTAGTTATAAAAGTTAATCTCATGTCCATTGTGTCAAAAAGTGTGTTTGGGTCCAAAAGACAAGTTTTCCAAACCAGAAATGTTTTGAGGTATTGTTTATTTTGGAATTCAACCAATTAACATTAATAAGAAACCCTAATGAAGATCATGAACCCCATTGTTTGATTGTATTGAATGAATTGTATAGATATGGACATTTTCTTCTTGATGAATAGAGTTGTTAATAAGGAGAAAAAAGATAATTTCATGGTTATTGCAGGAAAAATAGTGCTTGTAACAACAATAGGAGCCTGTTAGCATAAAGTGAATCGAAAGACTCATTATTTAGGAAATAAGCCACTTCACATTAGTATGAAATGAAAATTAAGATGAATGACTCCTTTGGGTGATTGAACTAAACACATTTATATTTTCAATAGTGCATTGACATATTTGTTTTAATTAATAAACAATGTAATTTAGTCATAAATGTTAATCTAATGATCATTATCTCAAAAGGTGTGTTGGAACCAAAAGACAAGTCTTCCAAACTAGAAATCTTCTGAGGGATTCTTTATTTTGGAATTCATCTAATTACCATCAATAAGAAACCCTAATGAAGATCATGAACCCCATTGTTTGATTGTACTGAATGAATTGTATGGATATGGACATTTTCTTCTTGATGAATAGAGTTGTTAATAAGGAGACAAAAGCTAATTTCATGGTTATTACAAGAAAAATAGTGCTTGTAACAACAAAAGGAGCTTGTTTAGCATAAAGTGAATAAAAGGACTCATTATTTTGGAAATAAACCACTTCACATTAGTACGAAAAGCAAACTAAGATGAATGAGTCCTTTGGGTGATGAAACTAAACACATTTAAATTTTGAATAGTGCATCGACATGTTTGTTTGAATTAATATACTATGTAATTTAGTTATAAAAGTTAATCTCATGTCCATTGTGTCAAAAAGTGTGTTTGGGTCCAAAAGACAAGTTTTCCAAAACAGAAATGTTTTGAGGGATTGTTTATTTTGGAATTCAACCAATTAACATTAATAAGAAACCCTAATGAAGATGATGAACCCCATTGTTTGATTGTATTGAATGAATTGTATGGATATGGACATTTTCTTCTTGATGAATAGAGTTGTTAATAAGGAGACAAAAGCTAATTTCATGGTTATTACAAGAAAAATAGTCCTTGTAACAATAAAAGGAGCTTGTTTAGCATAAAGGGAATAGAAGGACTCATTATTTAGGAAATAAACCACTTCACATTAGTACAAAAAAGCAAACTAAGATGAATGAGTCCTTTGGCTGATGAAACTTAAGACATTTAAATTTTCAATAATGCATCGACATGTTTGTTTGAATTAATATACTATGTAATTTAGTTATAAAAGTTAATCTCATGTCCATTGTGTCAAAAAGTGTGTTTGGGTCCAAAAGACAAGTTTTCCAAACCAGAAATGTTTTGAGGGATTGTTTATTTTGGAATTCAACCAATTAACATTAATAAGAAACCCTAATGAAGATCATGAACCCCATTGTTTGATTGTATTGAATGAATTGTATAGATATGGACATTTTCTTCTTGATGAATAGAGTTGTTAATAAGGAGAAAAAAGATAATTTCATGGTTATTGCAGGAAAAAAATAGTGCTTGTAACAAAATAGGAGCCTGTTAGCATAAAGTGAATCGAAAGACTCATTATTTAGGAAATAAGCCACTTCACATTAGTATGAAATGAAAATTAAGATGAATGACTCCTTTGGGTGATTGAACTAAACACATTTATATTTTCAATAGTGCATTGACATATTTGTTTTAATTAATATACAATGTAATTTAGTCATAAATGTTAATCTCATGATCATTATCTCAAAAGGTGTGTTGGAACCAAAAGACAAGTCTTCCAAACTAGAAATGTTCTGAGGGATTCTTTATTTTGGAATTCATCTAATTACCATCAATAAGAAACCCTAATGAAGATCATGAACCCCATTGTTTGATTGTACTGAATGAATTGTATGGATATGGACATTTTCTTCTTGATGAATAGAGTTGTTAATAAGGAGACAAAAGCTAATTTCATGGTTATTACAAGAAAAAATAGTGCTTGTAACAACAAAAAGGAGCTTGTTTAGCATAAAGTGAATAAAAGGACTCATTATTTTGGAAATAAACCACTTCACATTAGTACGAAAAGCAAACTAAGATGAATGAGTCCTTTGGGTATGAAACTAAAACACATTTAAATTTTGAATAGTGCATCGACATGTTTGTTTTAATTAATATACTATGTAATTTAGTTATAAAAAAGTTAATCTCATGTCCATTGTGTCAAAAAGTGTGTTTTGGGTCCAAAAGACAAGTTTTCCAAACCAGAAATGTTTTGAGGGATTGTTTATTTTGGAATTCAACCAATTAACATTAATAAGAAACCCTAATGAAGATGATGAACCCCATTGTTTGATTGTATTGAATGAATTGTATGGATATGGACATTTTCTTCTTGATGAATAGAGTTGTTAATAAGGAGACAAAAGCTAATTTCATGGTTATTACAAGAAAAATAGTCCTTGTAACAATAAAAGGAGCTTGTTTAGCATAAAGGGAATAGAAGGACTCATTATTTAGGAAATAAACCACTTCACATTAGTACAAAAAGCAAACTAAGATGAATGAGTCCTTTGGCTGATGAAACTTAAGACATTTAAATTTTCAATAATGCATCGACATGTTTGTTTGAATTAATATACTATGTAATTTAGTTATAAAAGTTAATCTCATGTCCATTGTGTCAAAAAAAAGTGTGTTTTGGGTCCAAAAGACAAGTTTTCCAAACCAGAAATGTTTTGAGGGATTGTTTATTTTGGAATTCAACCAATTAACATTAATAAGAAACCCTAATGAAGATCATGAACCCCATTGTTTGATTGTATTGAATGAATTGTATAGATATGGACATTTTCTTCTTGATGAATAGAGTTGTTAATAAGGAGAAAAAAGATAATTTCATGGTTATTGCAGGAAAAATAGTGCTTGTAACAACAATAGGAGCCTGTTAGCATAAAGTGAATCGAAAGACTCATTATTTAGGAAATAAGCCACTTCACATTAGTATGAAATGAAAATTAAGATGAATGACTCCTTTGGGTGATTGAACTAAACACATTTATATTTTCAATAGTGCATTGACATATTTGTTTTAATTAATATACAATGTAATTTAGTCATAAAATGTTAATCTCATGATCATTATCTCAAAAGTTGTGTTGGAACCAAAAGACAAGTCTTCCAAACTAGAAATCTTCTGAGGGATTCTTTATTTTGGAATTCATCTAATTACCATCAATAAGAAACCCTAATGAAGATCATGAACCCCATTGTTTGATTGTATTGAATGAATTGTATAGATATGGACATTTTCTTCTTGATGAATAGAGTTGTGAATATGGAGACAAAAGATAATTTGATGGTTATTGCAAGAAAAATAGTGCTTGTAACAACAAAAGGAGCTTGTTTAGCATAAAGTGAATAGAAGGACTCATTATTTTGGAAATAAACCACTTCACATTAGTACGAAAAGCAAACTAAGATGAATGAGTCCTTTGGGTGATGAAACTAAACACATTTAAATTTTGAATAGTGCATCGACATGTTTGTTTGAATTAATATACTATGTAATTTAGTTATAAAAGTTAATCTCATGTCCATTGTGTCAAAAAGTGTGTTTGGGTCCAAAAGACAAGTTTTCCAAACCAGAAATGTTTTGAGGGATTGTTTATTTTGGAATTCAACCAATTAACATTAATAAGAAACCCTAATGAAGATCATGAACCCCATTGTTTGATTGTATTGAATGAATTGTATAGATATGGACATTTTCTTCTTGATGAATAGAGTTGTTAATATGGAGACAAAAGATAATTTGATGGTTATTGCAAAAAAAATAGTGCTTGTAACAACAAAAGGAGCCTGTTAGCATAAAGTGAATAGAAAGACTCATTATTTAGGAAAATAAAGCCACTTCACATTAGTATGAAATGAAAATTAAGATGAATGACTCCTTTGGGTGATTGAACTAAACACATTTATATTTTCAATAGTGCATTGACATATTTGTTTTAATTAATATACAATGTAATTTAGTCATAAATGTTAATCTCATGATCATTATCTCAAAAGGTGTGTTTGGAACCAAAAGACAAGTCTTCCAAACTAGAAATCTTCTGAGGGATTCTTTATTTTGGAATTCATCTAATTACCATCAATAAGAAACCCTAATGAAGATCATGAACCCCATTGTTTGATTGTATTGAATGAATTGTATAGATATGGACATTTTCTTCTTGATGAATAGAGTTGTTAATATGGAGATAAAAGATAATTTGATGGTTATTGCAAGAAAAATAGTGCTTGTAACAACAAAAGGAGCCTGTTAGCATAAAGTGAATAGAAAGACTCATTATTTAGGAAATAAGCCACTTCACATTAGTATGAAATGAAAATTAAGATGAATGACTCCTTTGGGTGATTGAACTAAACACATTTATATTTTCAATAGTGCATTGACATATTTGTTTTAATTAATATACAATGTAATTTAGTCATAAATGTTAATCTCATGATCATTATCTCAAAAGGTGTGTTGGAACCAAAAGACAAGTCTTCCAAACTAGAAATGTTCTGAGGGATTCTTTATTTTGGAATTCATCTAATTACCATCAATAAGAAACCCTAATGAAGATCATGAACCCCATTGTTTGATTGTATTGAATGAATTGTATGGATATGGACATTTTCTTCTTGATGAATAGAGTTGTTAATAAGGAGACAAAAGCTAATTTCATGGTTATTACAAGAAAAATAGTGCTTGTAACAACAAAAGGAGCTTGTTTAGCATAAAGCATAAGTGAATAAAAGGACTCATTATTTTGGAAAAATAAACCACTTCACATTAGTACGAAAAGCAAACTAAGATGAATGAGTCCTTTGGGTGATGAAACTAAACACATTTAAATTTTGAATAGTGCATCGACATGTTTGTTTTAATTAATATACTATGTAATTTAGTTATAAAAGTTAATCTCATGTCCATTGTGTCAAAAAGTGTGTTTGGGTCCAAAAGACAAGTTTTCCAAACCAGAAATGTTTTGAGGGATTGTTTATTTTGGAATTCAACCAATTAACATTAATAAGAAACCCTAATGAAGATGATGAACCCCATTGTTTGATTGTATTGAATGAATTGTATGGATATGGACATTTTTTCTTCTTGATGAATAGAGTTGTTAATAAGGAGACAAAAGCTAATTTCATGGTTATTACAAGAAAAATAGTCCTTGTAACAATAAAAGGAGCTTGTTTAGCATAAAGGGAATAGAAGGACTCATTATTTAGGAAATAAACCACTTCACATTAGTACAAAAAGCAAACTAAGATGAATGAGTCCTTTGGCTGATGAAACTTAAGACATTTAAATTTTCAATAATGCATCGACATGTTTGTTTGAATTAATATACTATGTAATTTAGTTATAAAAGTTAATCTCATGTCCATTGTGTCAAAAAAAGTGTGTTTGGGTCCAAAAGACAAGTTTTCCAAACCAGAAATGTTTTGAGGGAATGTTTATTTTGGAATTCAACCAATTAACATTAATAAGAAACCCTAATGAAGATGATGAACCCAATTGTTTGATTGTATTGAATGAATTGTATAGATATGGACATTTTCTTCTTGATGAATAGAGTTGTTAATAAGGAGAAAAAAGATAATTTCATGGTTATTGCAGGAAAAATAGTGCTTGTAACAACAATAGGAGCCTGTTAGCATAAAGTGAATCGAAAGACTCATTATTTAGGAAATAAGCCACTTCACATTAGTATGAAAATGAAAATTAAGATGAATGACTCCTTTGGGTGATTGAAACTAAGCACATTTATATTTGTCAATAGTGCATTGACATATTTGTTTTAATTAATATACAATGTAATTTAGTCATAAATGTTAATCTCATGATCATTATCTCAAAAGTTGTGTTGGAACCAAAAGACAAGTCTTCCAAACTAGAAATCTTCTGAGGGATTCTTTATTTTGGAATTCATCTAATTACCATCAATAAGAAACCCTAATGAAGATCATGAACCCCATTGTTTGATTGTATTGAATGAATTGTATAGATATGGACATTTTCTTCTTGATGAATAGAGTTGTTAATATGGAGACAAAAGATAATTTGATGGTTATTGCAAGAAAAATAGTGCTTGTAACAACAAAAGGAGCCTGTTAGCATAAAGTGAATAGAAAGACTCATTATTTAGGAAATAAGCCACTTCACATTAGTATGAAATGAAAATTAAGATGAATGACTCCTTTGGGTGATTGAACTAAACACATTTATATTTTCAATAGTGCATTGACATATTTGTTTTAATTAATATATAATGTAATTTAGTCATAAATGTTAATCTCATGATCATTATCTCAAAAGGTGTGTTTGGAACCAAAAGACAAGTCTTCCAAACTAGAAATGTTCTGAGCGATTCTTTATTTTGGAATTCATCTAATTACCATCAAATAAGAAACCCTAATGAAGATCATGAACCCCATTGTTTGATTGTATTGAATGAATTGTATGGATATGGACATTTTCTTCTTGATGAATAGAGTTGTTAATAAGGAGACAAAAGCTAATTTCATGGTTATTACAAGAAAAATAGTGCTTGTAACAACAAAAGGAGCTTGTTTAGCATAAAGTGAATAAAAGGACTCATTATTTTGGAAATAAACCACTTCACATTAGTACGAAAAGCAAACTAAGATGAATGAGTCCTTTGGGTGATGAAACTAAACACATTTAAATTTTGAATAGTGCATCGACATGTTTGTTTTAATTAATATACTATGTAATTTAGTTATAAAAGTTAATCTCATGTCCATTGTGTCAAAAAAAGTGTGTTTGGGTCCAAAAGACAAGTTTTCCAAACCAGAAATGTTTTGAGGGATTGTTTATTTTGGAATTCAACCAATTAACATTAATAAGAAACCCTAATGAAGATGATGAACCCCATTGTTTGATTGTATTGAATGAATTGTATGGATATGGACAGTTTTCTTCTTGATGAATAGAGTTGTTAATAAGGAGACAAAAGCTAATTTCATGGTTATTACAAGAAAAATAGTCCTTGTAACAATAAAAGGAGCTTGTTTAGCATAAAAAGGGAATAGAAGGACTCATTATTTAGGAAATAAACCACTTCACATTAGTACAAAAAGCAAACTAAGATGAATGAGTCCTTTGGCTGATGAAACTTAAGACATTTAAATTTTCAATAATGCATCGACATGTTTGTTTGAATTAATATACTATGTAATTTAGTTATAAAAGTTAATCTCATGTCCATTGTGTCAAAAAGTGTGTTTGGGTCCAAAAGACAAGTTTTCCAAACCAGAAATGTTTTGAGGTATTGTTTATTTTGGAATTCAACCAATTAACATTAATAAAGAAACCATAATGAAGATGATGAACCCAATTGTTTGATTAAGCCACTTCAACATTAGTATGAAATGAAA
>JBAPLH010001672.1:0-40817 GCA_037897445.1 Ceriops zippeliana
AAAAACGATGCCCATGAACCTCATATAACATGAATTCATTCAATTCCAATAAACAATGGAGTCCTTCTTCTTGATTTGCATTTCTTATTGATAATAATTGGTTGAGTTTCACAATAAAGAGCACCTCCTATCATTTCTAGTTAGCAGGGCTCCTCTTTTGATTCCAAGAACACATTTTGATACATTGATGATGAAATTAACATATGTGGCAAAACCACCTAGAATATTAATTGAATCAGTCAAACCTAAACACTATTGAAACTCTAAATCTACTTACTTCCATCAGCAAAAGCAATCATCCATCTTGGTTTGCATTTCGTACAATGTGAAGTTATTAATTCCTAAATAATGAGACTTTCTTATCACCTCAAGCTAATTAGGCTCCGCTAATCGTTAGATGGACTATTTTTCATGCAATGACCATGAAATTATCTTTTGTCTTTATTAACGACTATATTTATTATAAAAACGATGCCCATGAACCTCATATAACATGAATTCATTCAATTCCAAACAAAACAATGGAGTACTTCTTCTTGATTTGCATTTCTTGTCGATAATAATTGGTTGAGTTTCACAATAAAGAGCCACCTCCTATATTTCTAGTTAGCAGGGCACCTGCTTTTGATTCCAGAACACATTTTGATACGTTGATGATTAAATTAACATATGTTGGCAAAACCCACTAGAATATTAAATTGAATCAGTCAAACCTAAACAGCTATTGAGACTGTTAAAGATCTACTTACTTCCATCAGCAAAAGCATTCATCGCATTGGTTTGCATTTCTTACTAATGTGCAATTATTTTATAATTCCCTATAAATAATGAGAATTTCTTATCAGGTCCTCAATAGCTAGTTAGGCTCCGCTAATCGAATTAGATGGACTAATTTTTCATGCAAATGACATATGAAATTATCTTTTGTCTTTATTAACGACTATATTTTGTTATAAAAACGATGCCATGAACACTTCATTTAACATGAATTCTCATTCAATTCCAACAAACAATGGAGTCCTTCTTCTTGATTTGCATTTTTTACTTGATAATAATTGGTTGAGTTTCACAATAAAGAGCACCTCCTTGTCATTTTTCTAGTTAGCAGGGCAACTCTTTTGATTCCAAGAACACTTTTTGATACATTGATGATGAAATTAACCAATATGTGGCAAAACCACTAGAATATTAATTGAATCAGTCAAACCTAAACACTATTGAAACTCTAAATCTACTTACTTCCATCAGCAAAAGCAATCATCCATCTTGGTTTGCATTTCGTACTAATGTGAAATTATTGTAATTCCTAAATAATGAGACTTTCTTATCACCTCAAGCTAATTAGGCTCCGCTCAATCGTTAGATGGACTATTTTTCATGCAATGACCATGAAAATTATCTTTTGTCTTTTATTAACGACTATATTTATTATAATAAAACGATGCCCATGAACGCTCATATAACATGAATTCATTCAATTCCAACAAACAATGGAGTCCTTCTTCTTGATTTGCATTTCTTATTGATAATAATTGGTTGAGTTTCACAATAAAGAGCACCTCCTATCATTTCTAGTTAGCAGGGCTCCTCTTTTGGATTCCAAGAACACATTTTGATACATTGATGATGAAATTAACATATGTGGCAAAACCACCTAGAATATTAATTGAATCAGTCAAACCTAAAACACTATTGAAACTCTAAATCTACTTACTTTCCATCAGCAAAAGCAATCATCCATCTTGGTTTGCATTTCGTACTAATGTGCAGTTATTTAATTCCTAAAATAATGAGACTTTCTTATCACCTCATGCTAATTAGGCTCCGCTAATCGGTTAGATGGACTATTTTTCATGCAATGACCATGAAATTATCTTTTGACTTTTATTAACGACTATATTTATTATAAAAAATGTATGCCCATGAACCTCATTATAACATGAATTCATTCAATTCCAACAAACAATGGAGTCCTTCTTCTTGATTTGCATTTCTTATTGATAATAATTGGTTGAGTTTCTACAATAAAGAGCACCTCCTATCATTTTTAGTTAGCAGGGCACCTCTTTTGATTCCAAGAACACATTTTGATACATTGATGATGAAATTAACATATGTGGCAAAACCACCTAGAATATTAATTGAATCAGTCAAACCTAAACACTATTGAAACTCTAGAAATCTACTTACTTCCATCAGCAAAAGCAATCATCCATCTTGGTTTGCATTTCGTACTAATGTGAAGTTATTTAATTCCTAAATAATGAGACTTTCTTATCACCTCAAGCTAATTAGGCTCCGCTAATCGTTAGATGGACTATTTTTCATGCTAATGACCATGAAATTATCTTTTGTCTTTATTAACGACTATATTTATTATAAAAACGATGACCATGAACCTCATATAACATGAATTCATTCAATTCCATTACAAACAATGGAGTCCTTCTTCTTGATTTGCATTTCTTATTGATATATAATTGGTTGAGTTTCACAATAAAAGAGCACCTCCTATCATTTCTAGTTAGCAGGGCTCCTCTTTTGATTCCAAGAAACACATTTTGATACATTGATGATGAAATTAACATATGTGGCAAAACCACCTAGAATATTAATTGAATCAGTCAAACCTAAACACTATTGAAACTCTTAAATCTTACTTACTTCCATCAGCAAAAGCAATCATCCATCTTGGTTTGCATTTCGTATCTAATGTGAAGTTATGTAATTCCTAAATAATGAGACTTTCTTATCACCTCAAGCTAATTAGGCTCCCGCTCATCGTTAGATGGACTATTTTTCATGCAATGACCATGAAAATTATCTTTTGTCTTTATTAACGACTAATATTTTATTATAAAAACGATGCCCATGAACCTCATATAACATGAATTCATTCAATTCCAACAAACAATGGAGTCCTTCTTCTTGATTTGCATTTCTTATTGATAATAATTGGTTGAGTTTCACAATAAAGAGCACCTCCTATCATTTCTAGTTAGCAGGGCTCCTCTTTTGATTCCAAGAACACATTTTGATACATTGATGATGAAAATTAACATATGTGGCAAAACCACACCTAGAGTATATTAATTGAATCAGTCAAACCTAAAACACTATTGAAACTCTAAATCTACTTACTTCCATCAGCAAAAGCAATCATCCATCTTGGTTTGCATTTCGTACTAATGTGCAGTTATTAATTTTTAATTCCTAAATAATGAGACTTTCTTATCACCTCAAGCTAATTAGGCTCCGCTAATCGTTAGATGGACTATTTTTCATGCAAATGACCATGAAAATTATCTTTTGTCTCTTTATTAACGACTTATATTTATTATAAAAAAATGATGCCATCATGAACCTCATATAACATGAATCATTCATTCAATTCCAACAAACAATGGAGTCCTTCTTCTTGATTTGCATTTTCTTGATAATAATTAATTGGTTTGAGTTTCACAATAAAGAGCACCTCCTATCATTTCTAGTTAGCAGGGCTCCTCTTTTGATTCGATTCAAGAACACAATTTTGATACATTGATGATGAAATTAACATATGTGGCAAAACCACCTTAGAATATTAATTGAATCAAGTCAAACCTAAACACTATTGAAACTCTAAATCTACTTACTTCCATCAGCAAAAGCAATCATCCATCTTGGTTTGCATTTCGTACTAATGTGCAATTATTTAATTCCTAAATAATGAGACTTTCTTATCACCTCAAGCTAATTAGGCTCCGCTAATCGTTTAGATGGACTATTTTTTCATGCAATGACCATGAAATTATCTTTTGTCTTTTATTATTACGACTATATTTATTATAAAAACGATGCCCATGAACCTCATCATATAACATGAATTCATTCAATTCCAACAAAAACAATGGAGTCCTTCTTCTTGATTTGCATTTCTTATTGATAATAATTGGTTTGAGTTTCACAATAAAGAGCACCTCCTATCATTTCTAGTTAGCAGGGCACCTCTTTTGATTCCAAGAAACACATTTTGATACATTGATGATGAAATTAACATATGTGGCAAAAACCACACTAGAATATTAATTGAATCATCAAAACCTAAACACTATTGAAAACTCTAAAATCTACTTACTTCCATCAGCAAAAGCAATCATCCATCTTGGTTTGCATTTTCGTACTAATGTGCAAGTTATTTCATTCCTAAATAATGAGGACTTTCTTATCACCTCAAGCTAATTTAGGCTCCGTAATCGTTAGATGGACTATTTTTCATGCATGCAATGACCATGAAATTATCTTTTGTCTCTTTTATTAACGACTATATTTATTATAAAAAAAACGATGCCCATGAACCTCATATAACATGAATTCATTCAATTCCAACAAAACAATGGAGTCCTTCTTCTTGATTTGCAATTTCTTATTGATAATAATTGGTTGAGTTTCACAATAAAGAGCACCTCCTATCATTTCTAGTTAGCAGGGCTCCTCTCTTTGATTCCAAGAAACACATTTTTGATACATTGATGATGAAATTAACATATGTGGCAAAACCACCTAGAATATTAATTGAATCATCAGTCAAACCTAAACACTATTGAAACTCTAAATCTACTTACTTCCATCAGCAAAAGCAATCATCCATCTTGGTTTGCATTTCGTACTAATGTGAAGTTATGTTAATTCCTAAATTAATGAGACTTTCTTATCACCTCAAGCTAATTAGGCTCCGCTCATCGTTTAGATGGACTATTTTTTCATGCAATGACCATGAAATTATCTTTTTGTCTTTATTATACGACTATATTTATTATAAAAACGATGCCCATGAACCTCATATAACATGAATTCATTCAATTCCAACAAACAATGGAGTCCTTCTTCTTGATTTGATTTTTCTTATTGATAATAATTGGTTGAGTTTCACAATAAAGAGCACCTCCTATCATTTCTAGTTAGCAGGGCTCCTCTTTTGATTCCAAGAAACACATTTTGATACATTGATGATGAAATTAACATATGTGGCAAAAACCACCTAGAATATTAATTGAAATCAGTCAAAACCTAAACACTATTGAAACTCTAAATCTACTTACTTCCATCAGCAAAAGCAATCATCCATCTTGGTTTGCATTTCGTACAAATGTGCAGTTATTTAATTCCTAAATAATGAGACTTTCTTATCACCTCAAGCTAATTTAGGCTCCGCTCATCGTTAGATGGACTATTTTTCATGCAATGACCATGAAATTATCTTTTCTCTTTATTAACTGACTATATTTATTATAAAAACGATGCCCATGAACCTCATATAACATGAATTCATTCAATTCCAACAAAACAATGGAGTCCTTCTTCTTGATTTGCATTTCTTATTGATAATAATTGGTTGAGTTTCACAATAAAGAGCACCTCCTATCATTTCTAGTTAGCAGGGCACCGCTCTTTTGATTCCAAGAACACATTTTGATACATTGATGATGAAATTAAATATGTGGCAAAAACCACCTAGAATATTAATTGAATCAGTCCAACCCTAAACACTATTGAAACTCTAAATCTACTTACTTCCATCAGCAAAAGCAATCATCCATCTTGGTTTGCATTTCGTAATGCTAATGTGAAGTTATGTAATTCCTAAATAATGAGACTTTCTTATCACCTCAAGCTAATTAGGCTCCGCTAATCGTTAGATGGACTATTTTTCATCATGCAATGACCATGAAATTATCTTTTGTCTTTATTAACGACTATATTTATTATAAAAAAAACGATGCCCATGAACCTCATATAACATGAATTCATTCAATTCCAACAAACAATGGAGTCCTTCTTCTTGATTTGCATTTCTTATTGATAATAATTGGTTGAGTTTTCACAATAAAGAGCACCTCCTATCATTTCTAGTTAGCAGGGCTCCTCTTTTGATTCCAAGAACACATTTTGATACATTGATGATGAAATTAACATATGTGGCAAAACCACACCTAGAATATTAATTGAATCAGTCAAAACCTAAACACTATTGAAACTCTAAATCTACTTACTTCCATCAGCAAAAAGCAATCATCCATCTTGGTTTGCATTTCGTACTAATGTGAAGTTATTTAATTCCTAAATAATGAGACTTTCTTATCACCTCAAGCTAATTAGGCTCCGCTAATCGTTAGATGGACTATTTTTCATGCAATGACCATGAAATTATCTTTTGTCTTTATTAACGACTATATTTATTATAAAAACGATGCCCATGAACCTCATATAACATGAATTCATTCAATTCCAACAAACAATGGAGTCCTTCTTCTTGATTTGCATTTCTTTATCGATAATAATTGGTTGAGTTTCACAATAAAGAGCACCTCCTATCATTTCTAGTTAGCAGGGCTCCTCTTTTGATTCCAAGAACACATTTTGATACATTGATGATGAAATTAACATATGTGGCAAAACCACCTAGAATATTAATTGAATCAGTCAAACCTAAACACTATTGAAAACTCTAAATCTACTTACTTTCCATCAGCAAAAGCAATCATCCATCTTGGTTTGCATTTCGTACTAATGTGAAGTTATTTAATTCCTAAATAATGAGACTTTCTTATCACCTCAAGCTAATTAGGCTCCGCTAATCGTTAGATGGACTATTTTTCATGCAATGACCATGAAATTATCTTTTGTTCTTTATTAACGACTATATTTATTATAAAAACGATGCCCATGAACCTCATATAACATGAATTCATTCAATTCCAACAAACAATGGAGTCCTTCTTCTTGATTTGCATTTCTTATTGATAATAATTGGTTGAGTTTCACAATAAAGAGCACCTCCTATCATTTCTAGTTAGCAGGGCTCCTCTTTTGATTCCAAGAACACATTTTGATACATTGATGATGAAATTAACATATGTGGCAAAACCACCTAGAATATTAATTGAATCAGTCAAACCTAAACACTATTGAAACTCTAAATCTACTTACTTCCATCAGCAAAAGCAATCATCCATCTTGGTTTGCATTTCGTACTAATGTGCAGTTATTGTAATTCCTAAATAATGAGACTTTCTTATCACCTCAAGCTAATTAGGCTCCGCTAATCGTTAGATGGACTATTTTTCATGCAATGACCATGAAATTATCTTTTGTCTTTATTAACGACTATATTTATTATAAAAACGATGCCCATGAAACCTCATATAACATGAATTCATTCAATTCCAACAAAACAATGGAGTCCTTCTTCTTGATTTGCATTTCTTATTGATAATAATTGGTTGAGTTTCACAATAAAGAGCACCTCCTATCATTTCTAGTTAGCAGGGGCTCCTCTTTTGATTCCAAGAACACATTTTGATACATTGATGATGAAATTAACATATGTGGCAAAACCACCTAGAATATTAATTGAATCAGTCAAACCTAAACACTATTGAAACTCTAAATCTACTTACTTCCATCAGCAAAAGCAATCATCCATCTTGGTTTGCATTTCGTACTAATGTGAAGTTATTTAATTCCTAAATAATGAGACTTTCTTATCACCTCAAGCTAATTAGGCTCCGCTAATCGTTAGATGGACTATTTTTCATGCAATGACCATGAAATTATCTTTTGTCTTTATTAACGACTATATTTTATTATAAAAAACGATGCCCATGAACCTCATATAACATGAATTCATTCAATTCCAACAAAACAATGGAGTCCTTCTTCTTGATTTGCATTTCTTATTGATAATAATTGGTTGAGTTTCACAATAAAGAGCACCTCCTATCATTTCTAGTTAGCAGGGCTCCTCTTTTGATTCCAAGAACACATTTTGATACATTGATGATGAAATTAACATATGTGGCAAAACCACCTATAATATTAATTGAATCAGTCAAACCTAAAACACTATTGAAACTCTAAATCTACTTACTTCCATCAGCAAAAGCAATCATCCATCTTGGTTTGCATTTCGTACTAATGTGAAGTTATTTAATTCCTAAATAATGAGACTTTCTTATCACCTCAAGCTAATTAGGCTCCGCTAATCGTTAGATGGACTATTTTTTCATGCAATGACCATGAAATTATCTTTTGTCTTTATTAACGACTATATTTATTATAAAAACGATGCCCATGAACCTCATATAACATGAATTCATTCAATTCCAACAAACAATGGAGTCCTTCTTCTTGATTTGCATTTCTTATCGATAATAATTGGTTGAGTTTCACAATAAAGAGCACCTCCTATCATTTCTAGTTAGCAGGGCTCCTCTTTTGATTCCAAGAACACATTTTGATACATTGATGATGAAAATTAACATATGTGGCAAAACCACCTAGAATATTAATTGAATCAGTCAAACCTAAACACTATTGAAACTCTAAATCTACTTACTTCCATCAGCAAAAGCAATCATCCATCTTGGTTTGCATTTCGTACTAATGTGAAGTTATTTAATTCCTAAATAATGAGACTTTCTTATCACCTCAAGCTAATTAGGCTCCGCTAATCGTTAGATGGACTATTTTTCATGCAATGACCATGAAAATTATCTTTTGTCTTTATTAACGACTATATTTATTATAAAAACGATGCCCATGAACCTCATATAACATGAATTCATTCAATTCCAACAAACAATGGAGTCCTTCTTCTTGATTTGCATTTCTTATTGATAATAATTGGTTGAGTTTCACAATAAAGAGCACCTCCTATCATTTCTAGTTAGCAGGGCTCCTCTTTTGATTCCAAGAACACATTTTGATACATTGATGATGAAAATTAACATATGTGGCAAAACCACCTAGAATATTAATTGAATCAGTCAAACCTAAACACTATTGAAACTCTAAATCTACTTACTTCCATCAGCAAAAGCAATCATCCATCTTGGTTTGCATTTCGTACTAATGTGCAAGTTATTTAATTCCTAAATAATGAGACTTTCTTATCACCTCAAGCTAATTAGGCTCCGCTAATCGTTAGATGGACTATTTTTCATGCAATGACCATGAAATTATCTTTTGTCTTTATTAACGACTATATTTATTATAAAAACGATGCCCATGAACCTCATATAACATGAATTCATTCAATTCCAACAAACAATGGAGTCCTTCTTCTTGATTTGCATTTCTTATTGATAATAATTGGTTGAGTTTCACAATAAAGAGCACCTCCTATCATTTCTAGTTAGCAGGGCTCCTCTTTTGATTCCAAGAACACATTTTTGATACATTGATGATGAAATTAACATATGTGGCAAAACCACCTAGAATATTAATTGAATCAGTCAAACCTAAACACTATTGAAACTCTAAATCTACTTACTTCCATCAGCAAAAGCAATCATCCATCTTGGTTTGCATTTCGTACTAATGTGCAATTATTTAATTCCTAAATAATGAGACTTTCTTATCACCTCAAGCTAATTAGGCTCCGCTAATCGTTAGATGGACTATTTTTCATGCAATGACCATGAAATTATCTTTTGTCTTTATTAACGACTATATTTATTATAAAAACGATGCCCATGAACCTCATATAACATGAATTCATTCAATTCCAACAAACAATGGAGTCCTTCTTCTTGATTTGCATTTCTTATTGATAATAATTGGTTGAGTTTCACAATAAAGAGCACCTCCTATCATTTCTAGTTAGCAGGGCTCCTCTTTTGATTCCAAGAACACATTTTGATACATTGATGATGAAATTAACATATGTGGCAAAACCACCTAGAATATTAATTGAATCAGTCAAACCTAAACACTATTGAAACTCTAAATCTACTTACTTCCATCAGCAAAAGCAATCATCCATCTTGGTTTGCATTTCGTACTAATGTGCAGTTATTTAATTCCTAAATAATGAGACTTTCTTATCACCTCAAGCTAATTAGGCTCCGCTAATCGTTAGATGGACTATTTTTCATGCAATGACCATGAAATTATCTTTTGTCTTTATTAACGACTATATTTTATTATAAAAACGATGCCCATGAACCTCATATAACATGAATTCATTCAATTCCAACAAACAATGGAGTCCTTCTTCTTGATTTGCATTTCTTATTGATAATAATTGGTTGAGTTTCACAATAAAGAGCACCTCCTATCATTTCTAGTTAGCAGGGCTCCTCTTTTCATTCCAAGAACACATTTTGATACATTGATGATGAAATTAACATATGTGGCAAAACCACCTAGAATATTAATTGAATCAGTCAAACCTAAACACTATTGAAACTCTAAATCTACTTACTTCCATCAGCAAAAGCAATCATCCATCTTGGTTTGCATTTCGTACTAATGTGAAGTTATGTAATTCCTAAATAATGAGACTTTCTTATCACCTCAAGCTAATTAGGCTCCGCTCATCGTTAGATGGACTATTTTTCATGCAATGACCATGAAATTATCTTTTGTCTTTATTAACGACTATATTTATTATAAAAACGATGCCCATGAACCTCATATAACATGAATTCATTCAATTCCAACAAACAATGGAGTCCTTCTTCTTGATTTGCATTTCTTATTGATAATAATTGGTTGAGTTTCACAATAAAGAGCACCTCCTATCATTTCTAGTTAGCAGGGCTCCTCTTTTGATTCCAAGAACACATTTTGATACATTGATGATGAAATTAACATATGTGGCAAAACCACCTAGAATATTAATTGAATCAGTCAAACCTAAACACTATTGAAACTCTAAATCTACTTACTTCCATCAGCAAAAGCAATCATCCATCTTGGTTTGCATTTCGTACTAATGTGCAATTATTTAATTCCTAAATAATGAGACTTTCTTATCACCTCAAGCTAATTAGGCTCCGCTAATCGTTAGATGGACTATTTTTCATGCAATGACCATGAAATTATCTTTTGTCTTTATTAACGACTATATTTATTTATAAAAACGATGCCCATGAACCTCATATAACATGAATTCATTCAATTCCAATAAAACAATGGAGTCCTTCTTCTTGATTTGCATTTCTTATTGATAATAATTGGTTGAGTTTCACAATAAAGAGCACCTCCTATCATTTCTAGTTAGCAGGGGCACCTCTTTTGATTCCAAGAACACATTTTGATACATTGATGATGAAATTAACATATGTGGCAAAACCACCTAGAATATTAATTGAATCAGTCAAACCTAAACACTATTGAAACTCTAAATCTACTTACTTCCATCAGCAAAAGCAATCATCCATCTTGGTTTGCATTTCGTACAAATGTGCAGTTTATTTAATTCCTAAATAATGAGACTTTCTTATCACCTCAAGCTAATTAGGCTCCGCTAATCGTTAGATGGACTATTTTTCATGCAATGACCATGAAATTATCTTTTGTCTTTATTAACGACTATATTTATTATTAAAAAATGATGCCCATGAACCTCATATAACATGAATTCATTCAATTCCAACAAACAATGGAGTCCTTCTTCTTGATTTGCATTTCTTATCGATAATAATTGGTTGAGTTTTACAATAAAGAGCGCCTCCTATCATTTCTAGTTAGCAGGGCTCCTCTTTTCGATTCCAAGAACACATTTTGATGCATTGATGATGAAATTAACATATGTTGCAAAACCACCTAGAATATTAATTTGAATTAGTCAAACCTAAACACTATTGAAACTCTAAATCTACTTACTTCCATCAGCAAAAGCAATCATCCATCTTGGTTTGCATTTCGTACCAATGTGAAGTTATGTAATTCCTAAATAATGAGACTTTCTTATCACCTCAAGCTAATTAGGCTCCGCTAATCGTTAGATGGACTATTTTTCATGCAATGACCATGAAATTATCTTTTGTCTTTATTAACGACTATATTTATTATAAAAACGATGCCCATGAACCTCATATAACATGAATTCATTCAATTCCAACAAACAATGTAGTCCTTCTTCTTGATTTGCATTTCTTATTGATAATAATTGGTTGAGTTTCACAATAAAGAGCACCTCCTATCATTTCTAGTTAGCAGGGCTCCTCTTTTGATTCCAAGAACACATTTTGATACATTGATGATGAAATTAACATATGTGGCAAAACCACCAAGAATATTAATTGAATCCGTCAAACCTAAACGCTATTGAAACTCTAAATCTACTTACTTCCATCAGCAAAAGCAATCATCCATCTTGGTTTGCATTTCGTGCTAATGTGCAATTATTTGTTTCCTAAATAATGAGACTTTCTTATCACCTCAAGCTAATTAGGCTCCGCTAATCGTTAGATGGACTATTTTTCATGCAATGACCATGAAATTATCTTTTGTCTTTATCAACGACTATATTTATTATAAAAACGATGCCCATGAACCTCATATAACATGAATTCATTCAATTCCAATAAAGAATGGAGTCCTTCTTCTTGATTTGCATTTCTTATTGATAATAATTGGTTGAGTTTCACAATAAAGAGCACCTCCTATCATTTCTAGTTAGCAGGGCCCCTTTTTTGATTCCAAGAACACATTTTGATACATTGATGATGAAATTAACATATGTGGCAAAACCACCAAGAATATTAATTGAATCAGTCAAACCTAAACACTATTGAAACTCTAAATCTACTTACTTCCATCAGCAAAAGCAATCATCCATCTTGGTTTGCATTTCGTACAAATGTGCAGGTATTTAATTCCTAAATAATGAGACTTTCTTATCAGCTCAAGCTAATTAGGCTCCGCTAATCGTTAGATGCACTATTTTTCATGCAATGACCATGAAATTATCTTTTGTCTTTATTAACGACTATATTTATTATAAAAATGATGCCCATGAACCTCATATAACATGAATTCATTCAATTCCAACAAACAATGGAGTCCTTCTTCTTGATTTGCATTTCTTATCGATAATAATTGGTTGAGTTTTACAATAAAGAGCGCCTCCTATCATTTCTAGTTAGCAGGACTCCTCTTTCGATTCCAAGAACACATTTTGATGCATTGATGATGAAATTTACATATGTTGCAAAACCACATAGAATATTATTTGAATTAGTCAAACCTAAACACTATTGAAACTCTAAATCTACTTACTTCCATCAGCAAAAGCAATCATCCATACTTGGTTTGCATTTCGTACCAATGTGAAGTTATGTAATTCCTAAATAATGAGACTTTCTTATCACCTCAAGCTAATTAGGCTTCGCTAATCGCTAGATGGACTATTTTTCATGCAATGACCATGAAATTATCTTTTGTCTTTATTAATGACTATATTTATTATAAAAACGGTGCCCATGATCCTCATATAACATGAATTCATTCAATTCCAGCAAACAATGTAGTCCTTCTTCTTGATTTGCATTTCTTATTGATAATAATTGGTTGAGTTTCACAATAAAGAGCACCTCCTATCATTTCTAGTTAGCAGGGCTCCTCTTTTCATTCAAGAAGAACACATTTTGATACATTGATGATGAAATTAACATATGTGGCAAAACCACCTATAATATTAATTGAATCAGTCAAACCTAAACACTATTGAAACTCTAAATCTACTTACTTCCATCAGCAAAAGCAATCATCCATCTTGGTTTGCATTTCGTGCTAATGTGAAGTTATGTAATTCCTAAATAATGAGACTTTCTTATCACCTCAAGCTAATTAGGCTCCGCTAATCGTTAGATGGACTATTTTTCATGCAATGACCATGAAATTATCTTTTGTCTTTATTAACGACTATATTTATTATATAAAAACGATGCCCATGAACCTCATATAACATGAATTCATTCAATTCCAACAAACAATGGAGTCCTTCTTCTTGATTTGCATTTCTTATTGATAATAATTGGTTGAGTTTTACAATAAAGAGCACCTCCTATCATTTCTAGTTAGCAGGGCTCCTCTTTTGATTCCAAGAACACATTTTGATACATTGATGATGAAATTAACATATGTGGCAAAACCACCAAGAATATTAATTGAATCAGTCAAACCTAAACACTATTGAAACTCTAAATCTACTTACTTCCATCAGCAAAAGCAATCATCCATCTTGGTTTGCATTTCGTACAAATGTGCAGTTATTTAATTCCTAAATAATGAGACTTTCTTATCAACTCAAGCTAATTAGGCTCCGCTAATCGTTAGATGCACTATTTTTCATGCAATGACCATGAAATTATCTTTTGTCTTTATTAACGACTATATTTATTATAAAAACGATGCCCATGAACCTCATATAACATGAATTCATTCAATTCCAACAAACAATGGAGTCCTTCTTCTTGATTTGAATTTCTTATTGATAATAATTGGTTGAGTTTCACAATAAAGAGCACCTCCTATCATTTCTAGTTAGCAGGACTCCTCTTTCGATTCCAAGAACACATTTTGATGCATTGATGATGAAATTTACATATGTTGCAAAACCACTTAGAATATTAATTGAATTAGTCAAACCTAAACACTATTGAAACTCTAAATCTACTTACTTCCATCAGCAAAAGCAATCATCCATCTTGGTTTGCATTTCGTACCAATGTGAAGTTATGTAATTCCTAAATAATGAGACTTTCTTATCACCTCAAGCTAATTAGGCTCCGCTAATCGCTAGATGGACTATTTTTCATGCAATGACCATGAAATTATCTTTTGTCTTTATTAACGACTATATTTATTATAAAAACGATGCCCATGATCCTCATATAACATGAATTCATTCAATTCCACCAAACAATGTAGTCCTTCTTCTTGATTTGCATTTCTTATTGATAATAATTGGTTGAGTTTCACAATAAAGAGCACCTCCTATCATTTCTAGTTAGCAGGGCTCCTCTTTTGATTCCAAGAACACATTTTGATACATTGATGATGAAATTAACATATGTGGCAAAACCACCTAGAATATTAATTGAATCAATCAAACCTAAACACTATTGAAACTCTAAATCTACTTACTTGCATCAGCAAAAGCAATCACCCATCTTGGTTTGCATTTCGTACAAATGTGCAGTTATTTAATTCCTAAATAATGAGACTTTCTTATCACCTCAAGCTAATTAGGCTCCGCTAATCGTTAGATGGACTATTTTTCATGCAATGACCATGAAATTATCTTTTGTCTTTATTAACGACTATATTTATTATAAAAACGATGCCCATGAACCTCATATAACATGAATTCATTCAATTCCAACAAACAATGGAGTCCTTCTTCTTGATTTGCATTTCTTATTGATAATAATTGGTTGAGTTTCACAATAAAGAGCACCTCCTATCATTTCTAGTTAGCAGGACTCCTCTTTCGATTCCAAGAACACATTTTGATGCATTGATGATGAAATTTACATATGTTGGCAAAACCACCTAGAATATTAATTGAATCAGTCAAACCTAAACACTATTGAAACTCTAAATCTACTTACTTCCATCAGCAAAAGCAATCATCCATCTTGGTTTGCATTTCGTACCAATGTGAAGTTATGTAATTCCTAAATAATGAGACTTTCTTATCACCTCAAGCTAATTAGGCTCCGCTAATCGCTAGATGGACTATTTTTCATGCAATGACCATGAAATTATCTTTTGTCTTTATTAACGACTATATTTATTATAAAAACGATGCCCATGATCCTCATATAACATGAATTCATTCAATTCCAACAAACAATGTAGTCCTTCTTCTTGATTTGCATTTCTTATTGATAATAATTGGTTGAGTTTCACAATAAAGAGCACCTCCTATCATTTCTAGTTAGCAGGGCACCTCTTTTCATTCCAAGAACACATTTTGATACATTGATGATGAAATTAACATATGTGGCAAAACCACCTAGAATATTAATTGAATCAATCAAACCTAAACACTATTGAAACTCTAAATCTACTTACTTGCATCAGCAAAAGCAATCACCCATCTTGGTTTGCATTTCGTACAAATGTGCAGTTATTTAATTCCTAAATAATGAGACTTTCTTATCACCTCAAGCTAATTAGGCTCCGCTAATCGTTAGATGGACTATTTTTCATGCAATGACCATGAAATTATCTTTTGTCTTTATTAACGACTATATTTATTATAAAAACGATGCCCATGAACCTCATATAACATGAATTCATTCAATTCCAACAAACAATGGAGTCCTTCTTCTTGATTTGCATTTCTTATCGATAATAATTGGTTGAGTTTCACAATAAAGAGCGCCTCCTATCATTTCTAGTTAGCAGGGCTCCTCTTTTGATTCCAAGAAACACATTTTGATACATTGATGATGAAATTAACATATGTGGCAAAACCACCAAGAATATTAATTGAATCAGTCAAACCTAAACACTATTGAAACTCTAAATCTACTTACTTCCATCAGCAAAAGCAATCATCCATCTTGGTTTGCATTTCGTACAAATGTGCAGTTATTTAATCCTAAATAATGAGACTTTCTTATCACCTCAAGCTAATTAGGCTCCGCTAATCGTTAGATGGACTATTTTTCATGCAATGACCATGAAATTATCTTTTTGTCTTTATTAACGACTATATTTATTATAAAAACGATGCCCATGAACCTCATATAACATGAATTCATTCAATTCCAACAAACAATGGAGTCCTTCTTCTTGATTTGCATTTCTTATTGATAATAATTGGTTGAGTTTCACAATAAAGAGCACCTCCTATCATTTCTAGTTAGCAGGGCTCCTCTTTGATTCCAAGAACACATTTTGATACATTGATGATGAAATTAACATATGTGGCAAAACCACCTAGAATATTAATTGAATCAGTCAAACCTAAACACTATTGAAACTCTAAATCTACTTACTTCCATCAGCAAAAGCAATCATCCATCTTGGTTTGCATTTCGTACCAATGTGAAGTTATGTAATTCCTAAATAATGAGACTTTCTTATCACCTCAAGCTAATTAGGCTCCGCTAATCGCTAGATGGACTATTTTTCATGCAATGACCATGAAATTATCTTTTGTCTTTATTAACGACTATATTTATTATAAAAACGATGCCCATGAACCTCATATAACATGAATTCATTCAATTCCAACAAACAATGGAGTCCTTCTTCTTGATTTGCATTTCTTATCGATAATAATTGGTTGAGTTTCACAATAAAGAGCACCTCCTATCATTTCTAGTTAGCAGGGCTCCTCTTTTGATTCCAAGAACACATTTTGATACATTGATGATGAAATTAACATATGTGGCAAAACCACCTAGAATATTAATTGAATCAATCAAACCTAAACACTATTGAAACTCTAAATCTACTTACTTCCATCAGCAAAAGCAATCATCCATCTTGGTTTGCATTTCGTACAAATGTGCAGTTATTTAATTCCTAAATAATGAGACTTTCTTATCACCTCAAGCTAATTAGGCTCCGCTAATCGTTAGATGGACTATTTTTCATGCAATGACCATGAAATTATCTTTTGTCTTTATTAACGACTATATTTATTATAAAAACGATGCCCATGAACCTCATATAACATGAATTCATTCAATTCCAACAAACAATGGAGTCCTTCTTCTTGATTTGAATTTCTTATTGATAATAATTGGTTGAGTTTCACAATAAAGAGCACCTCCTATCATTTCTAGTTAGCAGGACTCCTCTTTCGATTCCAAGAACACATTTTGATGCATTGATGATGAAATTTACATATGTTGCAAAACCACTTAGAATATTAATTGAATTAGTCAAACCTAAACACTATTGAAACTCTAAATCTACTTACTTCCATCAGCAAAAGCAATCATCCATCTTGGTTTGCATTTCGTACCAATGTGAAGTTATGTAATTCCTAAATAATGAGACTTTCTTATCACCTCAAGCTAATTAGGCTCCGCTAATCGCTAGATGGACTATTTTTCATGCAATGACCATGAAATTATCTTTTGTCTTTATTAACGACTATATTTATTATAAAAACGATGCCCATGATCCTCATATAACATGAATTCATTCAATTCCAGCAAACAATGTAGTCCTTCTTCTTGATTTGCATTTCTTATTGATAATAATTGGTTGAGTTTCACAATAAAGAGCACCTCCTATCATTTCTAGTTAGCAGGGCACCTCTTTTCATTCCAAGAACACATTTTGATACATTGATGATGAAATTAACATATGTGGCAAAACCACCTAGAATATTAATTGAATCAGTCAAACCTAAACACTATTGAAACTCTAAATCTACTTACATCCATCAGCAAAAGCAATCACCCATCTTGGTTTGCATTTCGTACAAATGTGCAGTTATTTAATTCCTAAATAATGAGACTTTCTTATCACCTCAAGCTAATTAGGCTCCGCTAATCGTTAGATGGACTATTTTTCATGCAATGACCATGAAATTATCTTTTGTCTTTATTAACGACTATATTTATTATAAAAACGATGCCCATGAACCTCATATAACATGAATTCATTCAATTCCAATAAAGAATGGAGTCCTTCTTCTTGATTTGCATTTCTTATTGATAATAATTGGTTGAGTTTCACAATAAAGAGCACCTCCTATCATTTCTAGTTAGCAGGGCCCCTCTTTTTGATTCCAAGAACACATTTTGATACATTGATGATGAAATTAACATATGTGGCAAAACCACCAAGAATATTAATTGAATCAGTCAAACCTAAACACTATTGAAACTCTAAATCTACTTACTTCCATCAGCAAAAGCAATCATCCATCTTGGTTTGCATTTCGTACAAATGTGCAGGTATTTAATTCCTAAATAATGAGACTTTCTTATCAGCTCAAGCTAATTAGGCTCCGCTAATCGTTAGATGCACTATTTTTCATGCAATGACCATGAAATTATCTTTTGTCTTTATTAACGACTATATTTATTATAAAAATGATGCCCATGAACCTCATATAACATGAATTCATTCAATTCCAACAAACAATGGAGTCCTTCTTCTTGATTTGCATTTCTTATCGATAATAATTGGTTGAGTTTTACAATAAAGAGCGCCTCCTATCATTTCTAGTTAGCAGGACTCCTCTTTCGATTCCAAGAACACATTTTGATGCATTGATGATGAAATTTACATATGTTGCAAAACCACTTAGAATATTATTTGAATTAGTCAAACCTAAACACTATTGAAACTCTAAATCTACTTACTTCCATCAGCAAAAGCAATCATCCATCTTGGTTTGCATTTCGTACCAATGTGAAGTTATGTAATTCCTAAATAATGAGACTTTCTTATCACCTCAAGCTAATTAGGCTTCGCTAATCGCTAGATGGACTATTTTTCATGCAATGACCATGAAATTATCTTTTGTCTTTATTAACGACTATATTTATTATAAAAACGGTGCCCATGATCCTCATATAACATGAATTCATTCAATTCCAGCAAACAATGTAGTCCTTCTTCTTGATTTGCATTTCTTATTGATAATAATTGGTTGAGTTTCACAATAAAGAGCACCTCCTATCATTTCTAGTTAGCAGGGCACCTCTTTTCATTCCAAGAACACATTTTGATACATTGATGATGAAATTCACATATGTGGCAAAACCACCTATAATATTAATTGAATCAGTCAAACCTAAACACTATTGAAACTCTAAATCTACTTACTTCCATCAGCAAAAGCAATCATCCATCTTGGTTTGCATTTCGTGCTAATGTGAAGTTATGTAATTCCTAAATAATGAGACTTTCTTATCAAATCACGCTAATTAGGCTCCGCTCATCGTTAGATGGACTATTTTTCATGCAATGACCATGAAATTATCTTTTGTATTTATTAACGACTATATTTATTATAAAACCGATGCCCATGAAGCTCATATAACGTGAATTCGTTCAATTCCAACAAACAATGGAGTCCTTCTTCTTGATTTGCATTTCTTATTGATAATAATTGGTTGAGTTTTACAATAAAGAGCGCCTCCTATCATTTCTAGTTAGCAGGGCTCCTCTTTTGATTCCAAGAACACATTTGATACATTGATGATGAAATTAACATATGTGGCAAAACCACCAAGAATATTAATTGAATCAGTCAAACCTAAACACTATTGAAACTCTAAATCTACTTACTTCCATCAGCAAAAGCAATCATCCATCTTGGTTTGCATTTCGTACAAATGTGCAGTTATTTAATTCCTAAATAATGAGACTTTCTTATCAACTCAAGCTAATTAGGCTCCGCTAATCGTTAGATGCACTATTTTTCATGCAATGACCATGAAATTATCTTTTGTCTTTATTAACGACTATATTTATTATAAAAACGATGCCCATGAACCTCATATAACATGAATTCATTCAATTCCAACAAGCAATGGAGTCCTTCTTCTTGATTTGCATTTCTTATTGATAATAATTGGTTGAGTTTCACAATAAAGAGCACCTCCTATCATTTCTAGTTAGCAGGGACTCCTCTTTTGATTCCAAGAACACATTTTGATACATTGATGATGTAATTAACATATGTTGCAAAACCACCTAGAATATTAATTGAATCAGTCAAACCTAAACACTATTGAAACTCTAAATCTACTTACTTCCATCAGCAAAAGCAATCATCCATCTTGGTTTGCATTTCGTACCAATGTGAAGTTATGTAATTCCTAAATAATGAGACTTTCTTATCACCTCAAGCTAATTAGGCTCCGCTAATCGTTAGATGGACTATTTTTCATGCAATGACCATGAAATTATCTTTTGTCTTTATTAACGACTATATTTATTATAAAAACGATGCCCATGAACCTCATATAACATGAATTCATTCAATTCCAACAAACAATGGAGTCCTTCTTCTTGATTTGAATTTCTTATTGATAATAATTGGTTGAGTTTCACAATAAAGAGCACCTCCTATCATTTCTAGTTAGCAGGACTCCTCTTTTGATTCCAAGAACACATTTTGATACATTGATGATGAAAATTAACATATGTTGCAAAACCACTTAGAATATTAATTGAATTAGTCAAACCTAAACACTATTGAAAACTCTAAATCTACTTACTTCCATCAGCAAAAGCAATCATCCATCTTGGTTTGCATTTCGTACCAATGTGAAGTTATGTAATTCCTAAATAATGAGACTTTCTTATCACCTCAAGCTAATTAGGCTCCGCTAATCGTTAGATGGACTATTTTTCATGCAATGACCATGAAATTATCTTTTGTCTTTATTAACGACTATATTTATTATAAAAACGATGCCCATGGAACCTCATATAACATGAATTCATTCAATTCCAGCAAACAATGGAGTCCTTCTTCTTGATTTGCATTTTTCTTATTGATAATAATTGGTTGAGTTTCACAATAAAGAGCACCTCCTATCATTTCTAGTTAGCAGGGCACCTCTTTTCATTCCAAGAACACATTTTGATACATTGATGATGAAATTAACATATGTGGCAAAACCACCTAGAATATTAATTGAATCAATCAAACCTAAACACTATTGAAACTCTAAATCTACTTACTTGCATCAGCAAAAGCAATCACCCATCTTGGTTTGCATTTCGTACAAATGTGCAGTTATTTAATTCCGAAATAATGAGACTTTCTTATCACCTCAAGCTAATTAGGCTCCGCTAATCGTTAGATGGACTATTTTTCATGCAATGACCATGAAATTATCTTTTGTCTTTATTAACGACTATATTTATTATAAAAACGATGCCCATGAACCTCATATAACATGAATTCATTCAATTCCAACAAACAATGGAGTCCTTCTTCTTGATTTGAATTTCTTATTGATAATAATTGGTTGAGTTTCACAATAAAGAGCACCTCCTATCATTTCTAGTTAGCAGGGCTCCTCTTTTGATTCAAAGAACACATTTTGATACATTGATGATGAAATTAACATATGTGGCAAAACCACCAAGAATATTAATTGAATCAATCAAACCTAAACACTATTGAAACTCTAAATCTACTTACTTGCATCAGCAATAGCAATCATCCATCTTGGTTTGCATTTCGTACTAATGTGCACTTATTTAATTCGTAAATAATGAGACTTTCTTATCACCACAAGGTAATTAGGCTCCGCTGATCGTTAGATGGACTATTTTTCATGCAATGACCATGAAATTATTTTTTGTCTTTATTAATGACTATATTTATTATAAAAACGATGCCCATGAACCTCATATAACATGAATTCATTCAATTCCAACAAACAATGGAGTCCTTCTTCTTGATTTGCATTTCTTATCGATAATAATTGGTTGAGTTTCACAATAAAGAGCACCTCCTATCATTTCTAGTTAGCAGGGCTCCTCTTTTGATTCCAAGAACACATTTTGATACATTGATGATGAAATTAACATATGTGGCAAAACCACCTAGAATATTAATTGAATCAGTCAAACCTAAACACTATTGAAAAACTCTAAATCTACTTACTTCCATCAGCAAAAGCAATCATCCATCTTGGTTTGCATTTCGTACTAATGTGAAGTTATTTAATTCCTAAATAATGAGACTTTCTTATCACCTCAAGCTAATTAGGCTCCGCATAATCGTTAGATGGACTATTTTTCATGCAATGACCATGAAATTATTTTTTGTCTTTATTAACGACTATATTTATTATAAAAACGATGCCCATGAACCTCATATAACATGAATTCATTCAATTCCAACAAACAATGGAGTCCTTCTTCTTGATTTGCATTTCTTATTGATAATAATTGGTTGAGTTTCACAATAAAGAGCACCTCCTATCATTTCTAGTTAGCAGGGCTCCTCTTTTGATTCCAAGAACACATTTTGATACATTGATGATGAAATTAACATATGTGGCAAAACCACCTAGAATATTAATTGAATCAGTCAAACCTAAACACTATTGAAACTCTAAATCTACTTACTTCCATCAGCAAAAGCAATCATCCATCTTGGTTTGCATTTCGTACTAATGTGCAAGTTATTTAATTCCTAAATAATGAGACTTTCTTATCACCTCAAGCTAATTAGGCTCCGCTAATCGTTAGATGGACTATTTTTCATGCAATGACCATGAAATTATCTTTTGTCTTTATTAACGACTATATTTATTATAAAAACGATGCCCATGAACCTCATATAACATGAATTCATTCAATTCCAACAAACAATGGAGTCCTTCTTCTTGATTTGCATTTCTTTATTGATAATAATTGGTTGAGTTTCACAATAAAGAGCACCTCCTATCATTTCTAGTTAGCAGGGCTCCTCTTTTTGATTCCAAGAACACATTTTGATACATTGATGATGTAATTAACATATGTGACAAAACCACCTATAATATTAATTGAATCAGTCAAACCTAAACACTATGAAAAACTCTAAATCTACTTACTTCCATCAGCAAAAGCAATCATCCATCTTGGTTTGCATTTCGTACAAATGTGAAGTTATTTAATTCCTAAATAATGAGACTTTCTTATCACCTCAAGCTAATTAGGCTCCGCTCATCGTTAGATGGACTATTTTTCATGCAATGACCATGAAATTATCTTTTGTCTTTATTAACGACTATATTTTATTATAAAAACGATGCCCATGAACCTCATATAACATGAATTCATTCAATTCCAACAAACAATGGAGTCCTTCTTCTTGATTTGCATTTCTTATTGATAATAATTGGTTGAGTTTCACAATAAAGAGCACCTCCTATCATTTCTAGTTAGCAGGGACTCCTCTTTTGATTCCAAGAACACATTTTGATACATTGATGATGAAATTAACATATGTGGCAAAACCACCTAGAATATTAATTGAATCAGTCAAACCTAAACACTATTGAAACTCTAAATCTACTTACTTCCATCAGCAAAAGCAATCATCCATCTTGGTTTGCATTTTCGTACAAATGTGAAGTTATTTAATTCCTAAATAATGAGACTTTCTTATCACCTCAAGCTAATTAGGCTCCGCTAATCGTTAGATGGACTATTTTTCATGCAATGACCATGAAATTATCTTTTGTCTTTATTAACGACTATATTTATTATAAAAACGATGCCCATGAACCTCATATAACATGAATTCATTCAATTCCAGCAAACAATGTAGTCCTTCTTCTTCTTGATTTGCATTTCTTATTGATAATAATTGGTTGAGTTTCACAATAAAGAGCACCTCCTATCATTTCTAGTTAGCAGGGCACCTCTTTTCATTCCAAGAACACATTTTGATACATTGATGATGAAATTAACATATGTGGCAAAACCACCTAGAATATTAATTGAATCAAGTCAAACCTAAACACTATTGAAACTCTAAATCTACTTACTTGCATCAGCAAAAGCAATCACCCATCTTGGTTTGCATTTCGTACAAATGTGCAGTTATTTAATTCCTAAATAATGAGACTTTCTTATCACCTCAAGCTAATTAGGCTCCGCTAATCGTTAGATGGACTATTTTTCATGCAATGACCATGAAATTATCTTTTGTCTTTATTAACGACTATATTTATTATAAAAACGATGCCCATGAACCTCATATAACATGAATTCATTCAATTCCAACAAACAATGGTGTCCTTCTTCTTGATTTGCATTTCTTATCGATAATAATTGGTTGAGTTTTACAATAAAGAGTGCCTCCTATCATTTCTAGTTAGCAGGGCTCCTCTTTTCATTCCAAGAACACATTTTGATACATTGATGATGAAATTAACATATGTGGCAAAACCACCAAGAATATTAATTGAATCAGTCAAACCTAAACACTATTGAAACTCTAAATCTACTTACTTCCATCAGCAAAAGCAATCATCCATCTTGGTTTGCATTTCGTGCTAATGTGCAATTATTTGTTTCCTAAATAATGAGACTTTCTTAACACCTCAAGCTAATTAGGCTCCGCTAATCGTTAGATGGACTATTTTTCATACAATGAACGTGAAATTATCTTTTGTCTTTATTAACGACTATATTTATTATAAAAGGGGCGATGCCCATGAACCTCATATAACATGAATTCATTCAATTCCAATAAAGAATGGTGTCCTTCTTCTTGATTTGCATTTCTTATTGATAATAATTGGTTGAGTTTCACAATAAAGAGCACCTCCTATCATTTCTAGTTAGCAGGGCTCATCTTTTGATTCCAAGAACACATTTTGATACATTGATGATGTAATTAACATATGTGGCAAAACCACCTAGAATATTAATTGAATCAGTCAAACCTAAACACTATTGAAACTCTAAATCTACTTACTTCCATCAGCAAAAGCAATCATCCATCTTGGTTTGCATTTCGTACTAATGTGAAGTTATGTAATTCCTAAATAATGAGACTTTCTTATCACCACAAGCTAATTAGGCTCCGCTAATCGTTAGATGGACTATTTTTCTTGGAATGACCATGAAATTATCTTTTGTCTTTATCAACGACTATATTTATTATAAAAACGATGCCCATGAACCTCATATAACATGAATTCATTCAATTCCAATAAAGAATGGAGTCCTTCTTCTTGATTTGCATTTCTTATTGATAATAATTGGTTGAGTTTCACAATAAAGAGCACCTCCTATCATTTTTTGTTAGCAGAGCTCCTCTTTTCATTCCATGAACACATTTTTATACATTGATGATGTAATTAACATATGTGACAAAACCACCTATAATATTAATTGAATCAGTCAAACCTAAACACTATTGAAACTCTAAATCTACTTCCATCAGCAAAAACAATCACCCATCTTGGTTTGAATTTCATACAAATGTGCAGTTATTTAATTCCTAAATAATGAGACTTTCTTATCACCTCAAGCTAATTAGGCTCCGCTCATCGTTAGATGGACTATTTTTCATGCAATGACCATGAAATTATCTTTTGTCTTTATTAACGACTATATTTATTATAAAAACGATGCCCATGAACCTCATATAACATGAATTCATTCAATTCCAACAAACAATGGAGTCCTTCTTCTTGATTTGCATTTCTTATTGATAATAATTGGTTGAGTTTCACAATAAAGAGCACCTGCTATCATTTCTAGTTAGCAGGGCTCCTTTTTTGATTCCATGAACACATTTTGATACATTGATGATGTAATTAACATAAGTGACAAAACCACCTATAATATTAATTGAATCAGTCAAACCTAAACACTATTAAAACTCTAAATCTACTTACTTCCATCAGCAAAAGCAATCACCCATCTTGGTTTGCATTTCGTACAAATGTGCAGTAATTTAATTCCTAAATAATGAGACTTTCTTATCACCTCAAGCTAATTAGGCTCCGCTCATCGTTAGATGGACTATTTTTCATGCAATGACCATGAAATTATCTTTTGTCTTTATTAACGACTATATTTATTATAAAAACGATGCCCATGAAGCTCATATAACATGAATTCGTTCAATTCCAACAAACAATGGAGTCCTTCTTCTTGATTTGCATTTCCTATCGATAATAATTGGTTTGAGTTTCACAATAAAGAGCACCTCCTATCATTTCTAGTTAGCAGGGCACCTCTTTTCATTCCAAGAACACATTTTGATACATTGATGATGAAATTAACATATGTGGCAAAACCACCAAGAATATTAATTGAATCAGTCAAACCTAAACACTATTGAAACTCTAAATCTACTTACTTCCATCAGCAAAAGCAATCATCCATCTTGGTTTGCATTTCGTGCTAATGTGCAATTATTTGTTTCCTAAATAATGAGACTTTCTTAACACCTCAAGCTAATTAGGCTCCGCTAATCGTTAGATGGACTATTTTTCATACAATGAACGTGAAATTATCTTTTGTCTTTATTAACGACTATATTTATTATAAAGGCGATGCCCATGAACCTCATATAACATGAATTCATTCAATTCCAGCAAACAATGTAGTCCTTCTTCTTGATTTGCATTTCTTATTGATATTAATTGGTTGAGTTTCACAATAAAGAGCACCTCCTATCATTTCTAGTTAGCAGGGCACCTCTTTTCATTCCAAGAACACATTTTGATACATTGATGATGAAATTAACATATGTGGCAAAACCACCTAGAATATTAATTGAATCAATCAAACCTAAACACTATTGAAACTCTAAATCTACTTACTTGCATCAGCAAAAGCAATCACCCATCTTGGTTTGCATTTCGTACAAATGTGCAGTTATTTAATTCCGAAATAATGAGACTTTCTTATCACCTCAAGCTAATTAGGCTCCGCTAATCGTTAGATGGACTATTTTTCATGCAATGACCATGAAATTATCTTTTGTCTTTATTAACGACTATATTTATTATAAAAACGATGCCCATGAACCTCATATAACATGAATTCATTCAATTCCAACAAACAATGGAGTCCTTCTTCTTGATTTGCATTTCTTATCGATAATAATTGGTTGAGTTTTACAATAAAGAGCGCCTCCTATCATTTCTAGTTAGCAGGGCTCCTCTTTTCATTCCAAGAACACATTTTGATACATTGATGATGAAATTAACATATGTGGCAAAACCACCAAGAATATTAATTGAATCAGTCAAACCTAAACACTATTGAAACTCTAAATCTACTTACTTCCATCAGCAAAAGCAATCATCCATCTTGGTTTGCATTTCGTACTAATGTGCAATTATTTAATTCCTAAATAATGAGACTTTCTTATCACCTCAAGCTAATTAGGCTCCGCTAATCGTTAGATGGACTATTTTTCATGCAATGACCATGAAATTATCTTTTGTCTTTATTAACGACTATATTTATTATAAAAACGATGCCCATGAACCTCATATAACATGAATTCATTCAATTCCAACAAACAATGGAGTCCTTCTTCTTGATTTGCATTTCTTATTGATAATAATTGGTTGAGTTTCACAATAAAGAGCACCTCCTATCATTTCTAGTTAGCAGGGCTCCTCTTTTGATTCCAAGAACACATTTTGATACATTGATGATGAAATTAACATATGTGGCAAAAACCACCTAGAATATTAATTGAATCAGTCAAACCCTAAACACTATTGAAACTCTAAATCTACTTACTTCCATCAGCAAAAGCAATCATCCATCTTGGTTTGCATTTCGTACTAATGTGAAGTTATGTAATTCCTAAATAATGAGACTTTCTTATCACCTCAAGCTAATTAGGCTCCGCTCATCGTTAGATGGACTATTTTTCATGCAATGACCATGAAATTATCTTTTGTCTTTATTAACGACTATATTTATTATAAAAACGATGATGCCCATGAACCTCATATAACATGAATTCATTCAATTCCAACAAACAATGGAGTCCTTCTTCTTGATTTGCATTTCTTATTGATAATAATTGGTTGAGTTTCACAATAAAGAGCACCTCCTATCATTTCTAGTTAGCAGGGCACCTCTTTTCATTCCAAGAACACATTTTGATACATTGATGATGAAATTAACATATGTGGCAAAACCACCTAGAATATTAATTGAATCAGTCAAACCTAAACACTATTGAAACTCTAAATCTACTTACTTCCATCAGCAAAAGCAATCATCCATCTTGGTTTGCATTTCGTACAAATGTGCAGTTATTTAATTCCTAAATAATGAGACTTTCTTATCACCTCAAGCTAATTAGGCTCCGCTCATCGTTAGATGGACTATTTTTCATGCAATGACCATGAAATTATCTTTTGTCTTTATTAATGACTATATTTATTATAAAAACGATGCCCATGAAGCTCATATAACATGAATTCATTCAATTCCAACAAACAATGGAGTCCTTCTTCTTGATTTGCATTTCTTATCGATAATAATTGGTTGAGTTTCACAATAAAGAGCACCTCCTATCATTTCTAGTTAGCAGGGATCCTCTTTTGATTCCAAGAACACATTTTGATACATTGATGATGAAATTAACATATGTGGCAAAACCACCTAGAATATTAATTGAATCAGTCAAACCTAAACACTATTGAAACTCTAAATCTACTTACTTCCATCAGCAAAAGCAATCATCCATCTTGGTTTGCATTTCGTACTAATGTCAAGTTATGTAATTCCTAAATAATGAGACTTTCTTATCACCTCAAGCTAATTAGGCTCCGCTCATCGTTAGATGGACTATTTTTCATGCAATGACCATGAAATTATCTTTTGTCTTTATTAACGACTATATTTATTATAAAAACGATGCCCATGAACCTCATATAACATGAATTCATTCAATTCCAACAAACAATGGAGTCCTTCTTCTTGATTTGCATTTCTTATTGATAATAATTGGTTGAGTTTCACAATAAAGAGCACCTCCTATCATTTCTAGTTAGCAGGGCTCCTTTTTTGATTCCAAGAACACATTTTGATACATTGATGATGAAATTAACATATGTGGCAAAAACCACCTAGAATATTAATTGAATCAGTCAAACCTAAACACTATTGAAACTCTAAATCTACTTACTTCCATCAGCAAAAGCAATCATCCATCTTGGTTTGCATTTCGTGCTAATGTGCAATTATTTAATTCCTAAATAATGAGACTTTCTTATCACCTCAAGCTAATTAGGCTCCGCTCATCGTTAGATGGACTATTTTTCATGCAATGACGATGAAATTATCTTATGTATTTATTAACGACTATATTTATTATAAAAACGATGCACATGAACCTCATATAACATCAATTCATTCAATTCCAACAAACAATGGAGTCCTTCTTCTTGATTTGCATTTCTTATTGATAATAATTGGTTGAGTTTCACAATAAAGAGCACCTCCTATCATTTCTAGTTAGCAGGGATCCTCTTTTGATTCCAAGAACACATTTTGATACATTGATGATGAAATTAACATATGTGGCAAAACCACCTAGAATATTAATTGAATCAGTCAAACCTAAACCTTATTGAAACTCTAAATCTACTTACTTCCATCAGCAAAAGCAATCATCCATCTTGGTTTGCATTTCGTACTAATGTGCAGTTATTTAATTCCTAAATAATGAGACTTTCTTATCACCACAAGCTAATTAGGCTCCGCTAATCGTTAGATGGACTATTTTTTCATGCAATGACCATGAAATTATCTTTTGTCTTTATTAACGACTATATTTTTTATAAAATACGATGCCCATGAACCTCATATAACATGAATTCATTCAATTCCAACAAACAATGGAGTCCTTCTTCTTGATTTGCATTTCTTATTGATAATAATTGGTTGAGTTTCACAATAAAGAGCACCTCCTATCATTTCTAGTTAGCAGGGCTCCTCTTTTGATTCCAAGAACACATTTTGATACATTGATGATGTAATTAACATATGTGGCAAAACCACCTAGAATATTAATTGAATCAGTCAAACCTAAACACTATTGAAACTCTAAATCTACTTACTTCCATCAGCAAAAGCAATCATCCATCTTGGTTTGCATTTCGTACTAATGTGCAATTATTTAATTCCTAAATAATGAGACTTTCTTATCACCTCAAGCTAATTAGGCTCCGCTAATCGTTAGATGGACTATTTTTCATGCAATGACCATGAAATTATCTTTTGTCTTTATTAACGACTATATTTATTATAAAAAACGATGCCCATGAACCTCATATAACATGAATTCATTCAATTCCAACAAACAATGGAGTCCTTCTTCTTGATTTGCATTTCTTATTGATAATAATTGGTTGAGTTTCACAATAAAGAGCACCTCCTATCATTTCTAGTTAGCAAGGCTCCTCTTTTGATTCCAAGAACACATTTTGATACATTGATGATGAAATTAACATATGTGGCAAAACCACCTAGAATATTAATTGAATCAGTCAAACCTAAACACTATTGAAACTCTAAATCTACTTCATCCATCAGCAAAAGCAATCACCCATCTTGGTTTGCATTTCGTACAAATGTGCAGTTATTTTAATTCCTAAATAATGAGACTTTCTTATCACCTCAAGCTAATTAGGCTCCGCTCATCGTTAGATGGACTATTTTTTCATGCAATGACCATGAAATTATCTTTTGTCTTTATTAACGACTATATTTATTATAAAAAACGATGCCCATGAACCTCATATAACATGAATTCATTCAATTCCAACAAACAATGGAGTCCTTCTTCTTGATTTGCATTTCTTATTGATAATAATTGGTTGAGTTTCACAATAAAGAGCACCTCCTATCATTTCTAGTTAGCAGGGCTCCTCTTTTGATTCCAAGAACACATTTTGATACATTGATGATGAAATTAACATATGTGACAAACCACCTAGAATATTAATTGAATCAGTCAAACCTAAACACTATTAAAACTCTAAATCTACTTACTTCCATCAGCAAAAGCAATCATCCATCTTGGTTTGCATTTCGTACTAATGTGCAGTTAATTTAATTCCTAAATAATGAGACTTTCTTATCACCTCAAGCTAATTAGGCTCCGCTAATCGTTAGATGGACTATTTTTCATGCAATGACCATGAAATTATCTTTTGTCTTTATTAACGACTATATTTATTATAAAAACGATGCCCATGAAGCTCATATAACATGAATTCATTCAATTCCAACAAACAATGGAGTCCTTCTTCTTGATTTGCATTTCTTATCGATAATAATTGGTTGAGTTTCACAATAAAGAGCACCTCCTATCATTTCTAGTTAGCAGGGCACCTCTTTTGATTCCAAGAACACATTTTGATACATTGATGATGAAATTAACATATGTGGCAAAACCACCTAGAATATTAATTGAATCAGTCAAACCTAAACACTATTGAAACTCTAAATCTACTTACATCCATCAGCAAAAGCAATCATCCATCTTGGTTTGCATTTCGTACTAATGTGCAATTATTTTAATTCCTAAATAATGAGACTTTCTTATCACCTCAAGCTAATTAGGCTCCGCTCATCGTTAGATGGACTATTTTTCATGCAATGACGATGAAATTATCTTTTGTCTTTATTAACGACTATATTTATTATAAAAACGATGCCCATGAACCTCATATAACATGAATTCATTCAATTCCAATAAAGAATGGTGTCCTTCTTCTTGATTTGCATTTCTTATTGATAATAATTGGTTGAGTTTCACAATAAAGAGCACCTCCTATCATTTCTAGTTAGCAGGGCTCCTCTTTTGATTCCAAGAACACATTTTGATACATTGATGATGAAATTAACATATGTGGCAAAACCACCTAGAATATTAATTGAATCAGTCAAACCTAAACACTATTGAAACTCTAAATCTACTTACTTCCATCAGCAAAAGCAATCATCCATCTTGGTTTGCATTTCGTACTAATGTGAAGTTATGTAATTCCTAAATAATGAGACTTTCTTATCACCACAAGCTAATTAGGCTCCGCTAATCGTTAGATGGACTATTTTTCATGCAATGACCATGAAATTATCTTTTGTCTTTATTAACGACTATATTTATTATAAAAACGATGCCCATGAACCTCATATAACATGAATTCATTCAATTCCAATAAAGAATGGAGTCCTTCTTCTTGATTTGCATTTCTTATTGATAATAATTGGTTGAGTTTCACAATAAAGAGCACCTCCTATCATTTCTAGTTAGCAGGGCTCCTCTTTTGATTCCAAGAACACATTTTGATACATTGATGATGTAATTAACATATGTGGCAAAACCACCTATAATATTAATTGAATCAGTCAAACCTAAACACTATTGAAACTCTAAATCTACTTACTTCCATCAGCAAAAGCAACCATCCATCTTGGTTTGCATTTCGTACTAATGTGAAGTTATGTAATTCCTAAATAATGAGACTTTCTTATCACCTCAAGCTAATTAGGCTTCGCTCATCGTTAGATGGACTATTTTTCATGCAATGACCATGAAATTATCTTTTGTCTTTATTAACGACTATATTTATTATAAAAACGATGCCCATGAAGCTCATATAACATGAATTCGTTCAATTCCAACAAACAATGGAGTCCTTCTTCTTGATTTGCATTTCTTATCGATAATAATTGGTTGAGTTTCACAATAAAGAGCACCTCCTATCATTTCTAGTTAGCAGGGCTCCTCTTTTGATTCCAAGAACACATTTTGATACATTGATGATGAAATTAACATATGTGGCAAAACCACCTAGAATATTAATTGAATCAGTCAAACCTAAACACTATTAAAACTCTAAATCTACTTACTTCCATCAGCAAAAGCAATCACCCATCTTGGTTTGCATTTCGTACAAATGTGCAGTTATTTAATTCCTAAATAATGAGACTTTCTTATCACCTCAAGCTAATTAGGCTCCGCTCATCGTTAGATGGACTATTTTTCATGCAATGACCATGAAATTATCTTTTGTCTTTATTAACGACTATATTTATTATAAAAACGATGCCCATGAACCTCATATAACATGAATTCATTCAATTCCAATAAAGAATGGAGTCCTTCTTCTTGATTTGCATTTCTTATTGATAATAATTGGTTGAGTTTCACAATAAAGAGCACCTCCTATCATTTCTAGTTAGCAGGGCTCCTCTTTTGATTCCATGAACACATTTTGATACATTGATGATGTAATTAACATATGTGACAAAACCACCTATAATATTAATTGAATCAGTCAAACCTAAACACTATTAAAACTCTAAATCTACTTACTTCCATCAGCAAAAGCAATCACCCATCTTGGTTTGCATTTCGTACAAATGTGCAGTTATTTAATTCCTAAATAATGAGACTTTCTTATCACCTCAAGCTAATTAGGCTCCGCTCATCGTTAGATGGACTATTTTTCATGCAATGACCATGAAATTATCTTTTGTCTTTATTAACGACTATATTTATTATAAAAACGATGCCCATGAAGCTCATATAACATGAATTCGTTCAATTCCAACAAACAATGGAGTCCTTCTTCTTGATTTGCATTTCCTATCGATAATAATTGGTTGAGTTTCACAATAAAGAGCACCTCCTATCATTTCTAGTTAGCAGGGCACCTCTTTTCATTCCAAGAACACATTTTGATACATTGATGATGAAATTAACATATGTGGCAAAACCACCAAGAATATTAATTGAATCAGTCAAACCTAAACACTATTGAAACTCTAAATCTACTTCCATCAGCAAAAGCAATCACCCATCTTGGTTTGCATTTCGTACAATTGTGCAGTTATTTAATTCCTAAATAATGAGACTTTCTTATCACCTCAAGCTAATTAGGCTCCGCTCATCGTTAGATGGACTATTTTTCATGCAATGACCATGAAATTATCTTTTGTCTTTATTAACGGCTATATTTATTATAAAAACGATGCCCATGAACCTCATATAACATGAATTCATTCAATTCCAACAAACAATGGAGTCCTTCTTCTTGATTTGCATTTCTTATTGATAATAATTGGTTGAGTTTCACAATAAAGAGCGCCTCCTATCATTTCTAGTTAGCAGGGCTCCTCTTTTGATTCCAAGAACACATTTTGATACATTGATGATGTAATTAACATATGTGGCAAAACCACCTAGAATATTAATTGAATCAGTCAAACCTAAACACTATTGAAACTCTACATCTACTTACATCCATCAGCAAAAGCAATCATCCATCTTGGTTTGCATTTCGTACTAATGTTAAGTTATGTAATTCCTAAATAATGAGACTTTCTTATCACCACAAGCTAATTAGGCTCCGCTAATCGTTAGATGGACTATTTTTCATGCAATGACCATGAAATTATCTTTTGTCTTTATCAACGACTATATTTATTATAAAAACGATGCCCATGAACCTCATATAACATGAATTCATTCAATTCCAATAAAGAATGGAGTCCTTCTTCTTGATTTGCATTTCTTATTGATAATAATTGGTTGAGTTTCACAATAAAGAGCACCTCCTATCATTTCTAGTTAGCAGAGCCCCTCTTTTGATTCCATGCACACATTTTGATACATTGATGATGAAATTAACATATGTGGCGAAAACCACCTATAATATTAATTGAATCAGTCAAACCTAAACACTATTGAAACTCTAAATCTACTTACTTCCATCAGCAAAAGCAATCATCCATCTTGGTTTGCATTTCGTACCAATGTGAAGTTATTTAATTCCTAAATAATGAGACTTTTTTCTCATCTCAAGCTAATTAGCCTCCGCTCATCGTTAGATGGACTATTTTTCATGCAATGACCATGAAATTATCTTTTGTCTTTATTAACGACTATATTTATTATAAAAACGATGCCCATGAACCTCATATAACATGAATTCATTCAATTCCAACAAACAATGGAGTCCTTCTTCTTGATTTGCATTTCTTATTGATAATAATTGGTTGAGTTTCACAATAAAGAGCACCTCCTATCATTTCTAGTTAGCAGGGCTCTACTTTTGATTCCAAGAACACATTTTGATACATTGATGATGAAATTAACATATGTGGCAAAACCACCTAGAATATTAATTGAATCAGTCAAACCTAAACACTATTGAAACTCTAAATCTACTTACTTCCATCAGCAAAAGCAATCATCCATCTTGGTTTGCATTTCGTACAAATGTGCAGTTATTTAATTCCTAAATAATGAGACTTTTCTTATCACCTCAAGCTAATTAGGCTCCGCTAATCGTTAGATGGACTATTTTTCATGCAATGACCATGAAATTATATTTTTGTCTTTATTAACGCTATATTTATTATAAAAACGATGCCCATGAACCTCATATAACATGAATTCATTCAATTCCAACAAACAATGGAGTCCTTCTTCTTGATTTGCATTTCTTATTGATAATAATTGGTTGAGTTTCACAATAAAGAGCGCCTCCTATCATTTCTAGTTAGCAGGGCTCCTCTTTTGATTCCAAGAACACATTTTGATACATTGATGATGTAATTAACATATGTGGCAAAACCACCTAGAATATTAATTGAATCAGTTAAACCTAAACACTATTGAAACTCTACATCTACTTACATCCATCAGCAAAAGCAATCATCCATCTTGGTTTGCATTTCGTACTAATGTGAAGTTATGTAATTCCTAAATAATGAGACTTTCTTATCACCTCAAGCTAATTAGGCTCCGCTAATCGTTAGATGGACTATTTTTTCATGCAATGACCATGAAATTATCTTTTGTCTTTATTAACGACTATATTTTTATTATAAAAACGATGCCCATGAACCTCATATAACATGAATTCATTCAATTCCAATAAAGAATGGAGTCCTTCTTCTTGATTTGCATTTCTTATTGATAATAATTGGTTGAGTTTCACAATAAAGAGCACCTCCTATCATTTCTAGTTAGCAGAGCTCCTCTTTTGATTCCATGAACACATTTTGATACATTGATGATGTAATTAACATATGTGACAAAACCACCTATAATATTAATTGAATCAGTCAAACCTAAACACTATTAAAACTCTAAATCTACTTACTTCCATCAGCAAAAACAATCACCCATCTTGGTTTCAATTTCGTACAAATGTGCAGTTATTTAATTCCTAAATAATGAGACTTTCTTATCACCTCAAGCTAATTAGGCTCCGCTCATCGTTAGATGGACTATTTTTCATGCAATGACCATGAAATTATCTTTTGTCTTTATTAACGACTATATTTATTATAAAAACGATGCCCATGAACCTCATATAACATGAATTCATTCAATTCCAACAAACAATGGAGTCCTTCTTCTTGATTTGCATTTCTTATCGATAATAATTGGTTGAGTTTCACAATAAAGAGCACCTCCTATCATTTCTAGTTAGCAGGGCTCCTCTTTTGATTCCAAGAACACATTTTGATACATTGATGATGTAATTAACATATGTGGCAAAACCACCTAGAATATTAATTGAATCAGTTAAACCTAAACACTATTGAAACTCTACATCTACTTACATCCATCAGCAAAAGCAATCATCCATCTTGGTTTGCATTTCATACTAATGTGAAGTTATGTAATTCCTAAATAATGAGACTTTCTTATCACCACAAGCTAATTAGGCTCCGCTAATCGTTAGATGGACTATTTTTCATGCAATGACCATTAAATTATCTTTTGTCTTTATCAACGACTATATTTATTATAAAAACGATGCCCATGAACCTCATATAACATGAATTCATTCAATTCCAATAAAGAATGGAGTCCTTCTTCTTGATTTGCATTTCTTATTGATAATAATTGGTTGAGTTTCACAATAAAGAGCACCTCCTATCATTTCTAGTTAGCAGGGCTCCTCTTTTGATTCCAAGAACACATTTTGATACATTGATGATGTAATTAACATATGTGGCAAAACCACCTAGAATATTAATTGAATCAGTTAAACCTAAACACTATTGAAACTCTACATCTACTTACATCCATCAGCAAAAGCAATCATCCATCTTGGTTTGCATTTCGTACTAATGTGAAGTTATGTAATTCCTAAATAATGAGACTTTCTTATCACCACAAGCTAATTAGGCTCCGCTAATCGTTAGATGGACTATTTTTCATGCAATGACCATGAAATTATCTTTTGTCTTTATCAACGACTATATTTATTATAAAAACGATGCCCATGAACCTCATATAACATGAATTCATTCAATTCCAATAAAACAATGGAGTCCTTCTTCTTGATTTGCATTTCTTATTGATAATAATTGGTTGAGTTTCACAATAAAGAGCACCTCCTATCATTTCTAGTTAGCAGGGCTCCTCTTTTGATTCCAAGAACACATTTTGATACATTGATGATGTAATTAACATATGTGGCAAAACCACCTATAATATTAATTGAATCAGTCAAACCTAAACACTATTGAAACTCTAAATCTACTTACTTCCATCAGCAAAAGCAATCATCCATCTTGGTTTGCATTTCGTACCAATGTGCAGTTATTTAATTCCTAAATAATGAGACTTTCTTATCACCTCAAGCTAATTAGGCTCCGCTCATCGTTAGATGGACTATTTTTCATGCAATGACCATGAAATTATCTTTTGTCTTTATTAACGACTATATTTATTATAAAAAACGATGCCCATGAACCTCATATAACATGAATTCATTCAATTCCAACAAACAATGGAGTCCTTCTTCTTGATTTGCATTTCTTATCGATAATAATTGGTTGAGTTTTCACAATAAAGAGCACCTCCTATCATTTCTAGTTAGCAGGGCTCCTCTTTTCATTCCAAGAACACATTTTGATACATTGATGATGAAATTAACATATGTGGCAAAACCACCTAGAATATTAATTGAATCAGTCAAACCTAAACACTATTGAAACTCTAAATCTACTTACTTCCATCAGCAAAAGCAATCATCCATCTTGGTTTGCATTTCGTACTAATGTGCACTTATTTAATTCGTAAATAATGAGACTTTCTTATCACCTCAAGCTAATTAGGCTCCGCTCATCGTTAGATGGACTATTTTTTCATGCAATGACCATGAAATTATCTTTTGTCTTTATTAACGACTATATTTTATTATAAAAACGATGCCCATGAACCTCATATAACATGAATTCATTCAATTCCAACAAACAATGGAGTCCTTCTTCTTGATTTGCATTTCTTATTGATAATAATTGGTTGAGTTTCACAATAAAGAGCGCCTCCTATCATTTCTAGTTAGCAGGGCTCCTCTTTTGATTCCAAGAACACATTTTGATACATTGATGATGTAATTAACATATGTGGCAAAACCACCTAGAATATTAATTGAATCAGTCAAACCTAAACACTATTGAAACTCTACATCTACTTACATCCATCAGCAAAAGCAATCATCCATCTTGGTTTGCATTTCGTACTAATGTGCAGTTATTTCAATTCCTAAATAATGAGACTTTCTTATCACCTCAAGCTAATTAGGCTCCGCTAATCGTTAGATGGACTATTTTTCATGCAATGACCATGAAATTATCTTTTGTCTTTATTAACGACTATATTTATTATAAAAACGATGCCCATGAACCTCATATAACATGAATTCATTCAATTCCAATAAACAATGGAGTCCTTCTTCTTGATTTGCATTTCTTATTGATAATAATTGGTTGAGTTTCACATAATAAAGAGCACCTCCTATCATTTCTAGTTAGCAGGGCTCCTCTTTTGATTCCAAGAACACATTTTGATACATTGATGATGTAAATTAACATATGTGGCAAAACCACCTAGAATATTAATTGAATCAGTCAAACCTAAACACTATTGAAACTCTAAATCTACTTACTTCCATCAGCAAAAGCAATCATCCATCTTGGTTTGCATTTCGTACTAATGTGCAGTTATTTAATTCCTAAATAATGAGACTTTTTTATCACCTCAAGCTAATTAGGCTCCGCTCATCGTTAGATGGACTATTTTTCATGCAATGACCATGAAATTATCTTTTGTCTTTATTAACGACTATATTTATTATAAAAACGATGCCCATGAACCTCATATAACATGGATTCATTCAATTCCAACAAACAATGGAGTCCTTCTTCTTGATTTGCATTTCTTATTGATAATAATTGGTTGACTTTCGCAATAAAGAGCACCTCCTATCATTTCTAGTTAGCAGGGCACCTCTTTTCATTCCAAGAACACATTTTGATACATTGATGATGAAATTAACATATGTGGCAAAACCACCAAGAATATTAATTGAATCAGTCAAACCTAAACACTATTGAAACTCTAAATCTACTTCCATCAGCAAAAGCAATCACCCATCTTGGTTTGCATTTCGTACAAATGTGCAGTTATTTAATTCCTAAATAATGAGACTTTCTTATCACCTCAAGCTAATTAGGCTCCGCTCATCGTTAGATGGACTATTTTTCATGCAATGACCATGAAATTATCTTTTGTCTTTATTAACGACTATATTTATTATAAAAACGATGCCCATGAACCTCATATAACATGAATTCATTCAATTCCAACAAACAATGGAGTCCTTCTTCTTGATTTGCATTTCTTATCGATAATAATTGGTTGAGTTTCACAATGAAGAGCACCTCCTATCATTTCTAGTTAGCAGGGCTCCTCTTTTGATTCCAAGAACACATTTTGATACATTGATGATGAAATTAACATATGTGGCAAAACCACCTAGAATATTAATTGAATCAGTCAAAACCTAAACACTATTGAAACTCTAAATCTACTTACATCCATCAGCAAAAGCAATCATCCATCTTGGTTTGCATTTCGTGCTAATGTGCAATTATTTCATTCCTAAAATAATGAGACTTTCTTATCACCTCAAGCTAATTAGGCTCCGCTAATCGTTAGATGGACTATTTTTCATGCAATGACCATGAAATTATCTTTTGTCTTTATTAACGACTATATTTATTATAAAAAACGATGCCCATGAACCTCATATAACATGAATTCATTCAATTCCAATAAAGAATGGAGTCCTTCTTCTTGATTTGCATTTCTTATCGATAATAATTGGTTGAGTTTCACAATAAAGAGCACCTCCTATCATTTCTAGTTAGCAGGGCACCTCTTTTCATTGGCAAAAACCACCTATAATATTAATTGAACAGCCAAAAGATCCCATCTGGTTTTGCATTATCGTGCTATGCAAACTTACTGAACGTTACATCACATCAAGCTCAAAAAATCGATATGGACTATGTTTTCATGCATGGAAAATGTCATATAACGACTGATATTCATTCATGCGCAATTCCCAACAAATTCGATCAAGTCCAATAAAGGACGAGTTCCTTCTTCTTGATTTGCCATTTCTTTATCGATAATAATTGGTTGAGTTTCACAATAAAGAGCACCTCCTATCATTTCTAGTTAGCAGGGCACCCTCTTTTCATTCCAAGAACACATTTTGATAACA